>PVNU02001776.1:0-65839 GCA_003013855.2 Liriodendron chinense | reverse complement strand
CGCCCACGCCTCGTAGCCCGGATGAAGAACCAGATGGCCGCGAGTCCGAAACGCCCCGGACAACCAGACTTCAGTATCCCCTAGATGGTGAAATCTCTGGCGAAGAGTCTTGAAATAATGTCTGGGAAAGGGCTGATGGGGATTGTGATTTGGCTCTAGGAAAATCATATCCTTCACACCCAGGACCGACTGCTGCTTCCCGTTCTTGGAGAGAGACAGCTGAGGAATGATGCCAGGGCCGGAAGTCCAAACATCGACACCGTAGAAGGAGTCGCTCCTGCAAATGTCGGATGGTTCAATGCTCGGGAGAGACCGCTGCCGTTGATAGCTCTTCGAGTAACGAATGTACTCCCGAGTGTAGGGGTTTCTAACGACGAGCGGCGCAGTGACAAGCTTGGCACTAGACCAGGCCACCTTCATCTTGTCTGATCTAGATTTGGTTTGATTCTCTAAGTATACTTGCTTGGCACCTTTGCCAGCCCTCTTAGGGCGACCGCGCCTGGTAGACTGGGAAGGGATCGACGGGCTGGCCTCGCCCTCTTCAGAACCTGTTACCCCGTCACTCCGGAACCCTCGGAGAGGAGCGTACCACGCATCCCATTGCTCCTGTGTGCCCTTGTCTGGGGGAGGCGGCACGATCCTATCACAAAGGATTTTCTTCTGTATATCCTTCGACAAGGTGAGGATGCGTTCATAAAAGTTGAAAGTCTCGGGAGGGAGAAACCACTGCGGATTTTCAGCCGACAGCCTGAAAACCTGCTTGGTGACAGCCCGCTTACGCTTTGATGAAGTTTGAGGACGACCCGAAGGACCGGCCTGTGAAGGATCGCTGGCCATGGTAAACCTGCAAACGACGTGCAAAACTCAGGTACAAAGTAAAGGAGAAATGCTTGCACAAAGTCAATCAAACCATGCATAAAATACAAAGGGGCACAAAAACAGCAAATGAACAAAGCACAATGCGTCGGCACGAACCACTGCGGAACACACTCAAAATCAATGAAAGCAATGAAATGAACGACATTCACAACCGCACCATCATCGTCACAGAACATACAGGCAGGAAAAGACAGAAGTGAAGCGAAAAGGTGTAAATTAATATTCATCAACCATAAGGCCATTCCACATGGCTAAATTGTTAATGACAATTATTTAAACGACCAAGCAACAACAGTCAATGTAAGACAACTCCAAAATTGTGGGAACTCCTCCCCAAAGCCAGAAAGCAGGGGCCTCAGTCCTGCATCAGCGGAAGAACCTGAGCCCTCAACTCATCGACCTTCGCTTGAATCTGGGCCTCCTTGAAAACCAAGTCCACCAAAATGGAAATGCACTGTTGCACGAGATCGAAGTTCAGGTGCTCAGCATTGGCATAGTTCCTTATTGCAGACAAGTCAATCGCTAGGTCATCGTGCTCCCGAATAGCCGCTCTGACCATTCTCTAAATGCCGGCACGACGATCCGGGTACTCGGCCTCCGCCAAAGGGATAAGCCAAGCCAAGAATCTCCTGCCTCTCCCTCTTCTCCTCCTTTAAGAAGCTTGAGACGCTTTGAGAGAGATAGGAAAGAAGCAGCCAGAGAAGGCTCCGCCGCCTCCAGGACCGCCAATTCCTCCAAAAGGGAAGAATCGCCGATGAAGCTAGAGACGGCCTCCTTGCGCTCGTATGAGATGGAGGCCATCGTCGAGATATTCTGGATAGCTCGGAGAATGGGGCGGGATTCAGCGCCAAGATGAGTCAGGGCTTCGGCCACCTCATCGCATTGACCAGCAAGAGATGACCAAGCCTCGTGGCGGTCTAAAGCATCTAGAAGTCGCCTCAGACAACCACGGGCCTCACGGAGAGAAGCGCGAGTTACGACCATCGTCTGCTAAGAAACAAGGCTGATGAACCGACACAGCAGTCCAACAAAAGAGAGAAAACAGGAAGCAGGAAAAGCTAAATCGAGTAAAGACAAGGCAATAAGACATGCTCAGGTACACTCGAAACATTTCCTCTAAAATTGATGCGATAAACTCGAAAGTCTATGAGACCCTATGCCTCTTCAAAAAATCTGAATATGTATGCCCAAATACGAGGCAGAGGTTAAGGGGCTCATACACTTCAACGTGCAGCTTCGCAGGAGATTACTTGGAACAAATTTTTACAAGACCTGTAAAACGGATGCGTGGAGTCTCCACGCACCCCAAAAATTCGAGAGTATAACAACCACATTTCCAGGTGCGTAAGACCCCACACCCTTAAACTTATGCAGACCCCGATTTCTGGGTGCATGAAGGGCAATATCAAACAAAATCGACGAAGGGTGCGTGAGGCCTCACGCACCTAATAAATACATCCTTTTGGCCGTTCATCATCTGGATGCGTGTGCGTCCAACGCACCCTTAGAAAGCACAACCCAATTATATGGCGCGTGAGGCACCAAGGCCGGCCCAGTTTTGACGAAGGGTGCGTAGACCCCCACGCACCCAAAAAACTCGGGATGTCCATAAAATCCAAGAGATTAACAGGTGCGTGCCACCTCACGCATCCAAAAAAGGGGGAATACTCAGTCCGAAGTTTAAAATTACAGGGTGCGTATGCATCCCACGCACCCCTAAAAACACTTGTACCTTGAATAAGTGGGTGCGTACGGAATAAATGGACGCGTTGGAGACAATTATTGGATGCGTTGGAGAATAAAAAGGTGTGTGGGCTTGATGTGAGAGGTCTGGTAAAGAACAGTGAAATGACGAGAATGAGCCGACTCATCTATTTATAGTGGGACCCGGGAAGTCCGATGCGTCGCACCAGCCGATCACGCGCTTGCCGCAACCCACCGGAGGGGCATCTGTTGAGGTCCCAAATAGTGGACACTCTTAAAATAACCCAAATAACCATATACCTCTGAAGGAACCGCGCAGAGAACGCCTTCTGGCGCGCGCAAAACGGAGGTATACGTGACTTCCCTGGACTCGCCAAATTCCTTAGTGGACTCCACTGATTACCGTGATCAGAACTGTCTGGAATCAGACCCGTGACTTCTTTATGATTTATGATGAACAGTGCAAGTGGTTGCGCAACGAAACGGGCCCCACAAACGCCCCAAAATTCAAAACCCAATCGATGGAGCCCACATTTACGTGTCCGACGCACCCTAAAATCCGGCACTTAACTTACAGGTTCGTTGAGCCTCACGCACCCGTCAATTAAGTCCCACGCACCCTTAAAAAATAGCATTCTGGCCCACCATTTCGCGAAGGCCCACGCATCCAACGCACCTTGAAAGCTGATCAACGCACCCCACAATCAATGGACGGATTAAAAGATGGGTTCCAGGTGCGTGGAGTCTCACGCACCCGACAAAAACCCCACGCACCCGTATGATCTTCGGACACCTGCAATGAAATAAACAGGTGCGTTGTGAGCGTCCAGCAGGTGCGTGACATGTGGCGTCCTGCTATTGGTCGAATTCACCTATAAATACCCCTCGACCCGCTCATTTAAGGGGGACTAAAAAAAGAGAGAGAGAGAGAGCTGCCGCCGGAAACCCAAAAATCTCGCCGGAACATCTTTCCGTCCATCGGGATCCCATTTTTTGGGCGCGGACGCGTCACTAAGGTCTGGATTCCATATAATTAAAACGCACATGTAAAAGGACCTCACGCACCCAAAGGACCTAGCGCATCCAAAAGGACACCACGCATCTGTCAATTCAGTCCCCACGCATCTGTAAATCCAGCAAAATCAAATTCTGTGTAAAGATCCCAACGCACCCTGAATGTGCACTAACGCACCCTGAATATGCACCAACGCACCCTTAGTCGTCTGGGAAGCAGCTTCGAATTGACAGGTGCGTGGAGCCCAACGCACCCGTAAATCAGGTCTCACGCACCTAGAAATCAGCCACTTTACAGATCATGTTAGCAGGCGCACCGGGCTCAATTTTGAGTATTTTCGAGGATTACCGGAACCAGTCTTGGGTATTTCGAGCATTCCGGACGCAATGGAATGGCTAAGCGAACATTTTGAGAACTCTAAATGAGCAAAATCGAGCATTTTCGAGATTCAACCCTATTCAACGCAATGAACGGGGTAACTTCCCGGAAAGGAGTCGCCAACATCCGGGGCTATGCAGATATGCTGATATTTACGTTCACTACAAAGGCATGATCCGATTTGTGCTAAAAGCTAGCTCAGCCGGGCCTTGATTACCACAATAAACCGTGCCGAAGAGTTTCAATCCCTTATAAACTAATTACTCAACTGCTAAGATGCAACAGTCGATGCCCTACCCGTTTAAACGGTACCCGTCGGTTAGACTGCGCAGGTACACACAACTGTAGAACGGACTTCTCGAGGTCACCTGTCCCTACATTGACAGGCGCGGGCCCAGAGTCGTCCATCTCAGTAATAAACCCTGACAGTCCTAACTCGGGTCTCCGGCCAAAATATAGGACATAGACATCTGACTAACACAAAGCGGTTTAGTACACAGCAAAACAAATATAGGCCCCATGGCCATAAACTCTAAAAACCCTAGTCCCGGCTGACTAGTCTTTTGCCTTCTAATCAAGGGTCATCGATCATTCGATGTAATTAAGGGTCCGTGCCAGACCACGGCCTGGAATGTACAAGATCTCAGAATCTCTGGAATAAAATTCGCCTTGCGATATCTCTTCGTTTGTACTTTTGTGAATGCTTGTGATTGTCTATGAATGCTTCCATTACTCAGAACCCCCAGAGCAACAAAACTCCACATCCCAGAGAGTGTTCATCCTCTAGTTCTAACAGTGGTTGTATGCTAGACTACTCTAGTTTGTGAGTTTTTGGTTGTAAGGCTTACTCTCATGTACCGTCAGTTGAGAGAGATAAACTAGACCATAGGGCTAGAAAATGGATCTTTGTGGGCTATGGTGATGGTGTGAAGGGTTATCAGATATATGATCCTGTCACACCGAAGATCACCCTGAGCCGTGATGTCAAGTTCGATGAGGGTTCTTTGTTCCATAAGGATGTTACAAAGGAACCAGAAACATCAGAATATGTTGATAGTTATGATGACAAAGATGAAACATAGGCCGATACTGAGGCGCAGACAGAGGTACAGGATCAGGTGGAGTAGCCACCTATGCAAAGAAATCCACCCAGGGATTGCAGGTTACTGGCAAGGTATAGGGATGACTCGAACGTTGCATTCGCCCTCATTACATATGAGAGGGATCCGTCTAACTTTGAGGAGGCACTACAGGATGTAGATACAGAAAAGTGGAGGACGGCAATGCAAGACGAGATGAACTCTTTGTACAAGAATGAGACTTGGGAGCTTATAGAGCTTCTAGTGGGCAAAAAATCGATAGGTTGTAAGTGAATTTTTAGGAAGAAATATGATAGATACAAGGTAAGGTTGGTAGCGAAAGGGTATGCTCAGGGTGAAGGCATGGATTTCAGTGAGATCTTTGCGCCGATTGTGAAACAAGTATCTATCAAGTTTGTGTTGCCACTGGTTGCCCAATACGACCTTGAGCTGGAATAGATGGATGTAAAGACTGTTTTCCTGCATGGGGAATTGGAATAACAGATTTACATGGTGCAGGCAGAAGGTTATATAGTGCAAGGGGCCGAGAACAAGGCTTGCAGCTTAAGGAGATCGTTATACGATCTCAAACAGTCGCCTAGGCAGTGGTATAAGAAATTTGATTCCTTCATGATGAGTCGGGTTTTTACAAGAAGCAAGTACGATCATTGTGTCTATTTCAAGATACTGAATGATGAAAAGCTTCTCATACTGGTGTTGTACGTCGATGACATGCTTATTGCCAGTCATAACATGTCTGACATCGATGTGTTAAAGACTCAGCTTTCATGGACATTCGAGAAAAAGGATCTGGGGGCTGCTTCTTGGCATAGATATTCATAGAGACAGGAAGAGGAGCAAGTTGTGATTATCTTAGGAAAAATACATTGAGAAGATATTGAGAAAGTATGAGATGGACAAGTCCAAACCAGTTAGCGTTCCTCACGCGGCTCACTTCAAGCTTTTTTCTGAACAGTGTCCCAAGAAAAATGAAGAAAAGCGTGTTATGTCTCATGTGCCCTACTCAAGTGTTATGGGCAGTTTAATGTATGTCATAGTTTGTACAAGATCAGATATTTCATAGGCTATGGGTGTTGTTAGCCGATTTATGTCTAACCCGGGCAAACAACATTAGGAAGCTGTGAAATGGCTATTTCGATACATTCGGGGTACACAAGACTACGTCTTGACGTTTGAAAAGTCCAAGGACAAGTTGGTTGGTTACGTCGATTCTGATTACGCAGGCAGTGTGGACAGTGGGAGGTTGACTTCAGGGTACTCATTTGTATTAGCGAGTAGAGTGATTAGTTGGATGTCTAAGTTCAGTCTGTGGTAGCTCTTTCCACTATTGAAGCTGAGTATACGGCGGTGACAGAAACTTTCAAGGAAGCTGTTTAGTTGAAAGGAATGATAAATCAGTTAGGTTTTCAGTGTGAAGCTGTGGAGTTGAGTCGTATAGCTTCTCATTTGTTATGGCTTGGTCCTTTTATGGCGGACATCGGTGCACAGACTCCTTTCTTCTATATTTTCAAAGTGAGGGAATTGCTATATGATCTATTCGAAGTTGCCACAGTTATGCGAATGATGCATAATTATTTTCGTATCGGGGGAGTAGCTGCTGATCTACCTCATGGATGAATAGATAAATGTTTAGATTTTTGTGATTATTCTTTAACAGGAGTTGTGTGCCGGTTAATTGTGATAGCTCAAGTTTCATCAATTTGGCTAAAAATTCTGTTTATCACTCACGTACTAAACACATTGATGTGCATCACCATTTTATTTGACAGGTGCTTGAGGAAGGAGATATGACTCTGGACAAGATTCACACTGGCGTGAATCCAGCGGATATGCTAACCAAGGTGGTCCTGACAGAGAAGTTTAAGTTCTGCGTAACTTCTCTAGGATTGGCAAAGGCTTAACGAAGATGCAGTGATGCATGAGAAGCTGCGACATTATGATTGATGAAGAGCTGGTTTTATTAAGATAGAGAAGGTGGTTTATTATTTTTGATGCCTTAGTGGAGTTTGTTAGAGAGGCCTCAAAACTGGGCATTGCCAGTGTCCACCGATCGGTCGGCCGGTGGACAGATTGGCTCAGTTTGGGTTGAAACTCCCTGGATGATTTTTGGCATTTTGAGACCAGTTGTTAGACCAATCGCATGATGTTCAAACCGGTCGATAGACAGGTCTGAGTTGAGGCAACAACATGAAGTTTTTAGCAAAACTCTTTGGACCATTCACGACCAGTCGACCATAGTGCGGGATTTGATATTTTGCGCGGTTTCACGCTACAAATTTCTAATTCTGGGTTTTCTCTTATAAATAAGTTTCCTAATTGTGTTAGACAGTGTATTAAGCAATACCTAGGTGATCTAAACGAGATTAGGGTTATTGGGAGAGAGGATTGAGAGTTTTTGTATGCCTTGTTCATCTTTAGGATCTACTCGAGTAGATTAGATCTGCAATCATCTGTTTATCATAGTGGATGTGTCACTTTGTGCCATGGTTTTTTTTCTGTAAGGATTTTCCACGTAAAATTCGTGTGCTTTTGCGTTGATTGCTTGTGTGGTTGTGTGGTGATTGTTTGATCTTCTTCGGTGCTTTCGTTGACCGGATTTCCAACATCACTTTACCCGTTTTACTTTGGACATACTTTCCTTTTTTGTATTTTTTTTTCAAGAGTTGTGATTGATGACAAAATTTCCTTCATTGCTGGTTGAATTATGTCTTTCAAGGTAGCGCAGAACTTTGAACATTAGAATTCAGAGCTTAAAGTAGTCTGAGAAGCATTGTGGTAGGGATGAAGGGTTTGCCCCCCAAGGGGCAACTTTTATCTTCTTCTTTTTTTATTCCATGCCTTTATTATTCTCTAAAGCTTGGTCTATTTTCCTCTCTCTTTTTTTTTCTCTCTTTTTTACATAGGGAACGTTTTAAGAGAATGATGGAATTTTTCATTATGGTTGTTACCTTCGAGATACTTTTATCGCACCCACTACTTGTGATAAACTTTAACACGAACGACACCAACTGGTTTAGGAAAATCTTCACCCCTTAAGTTAGTAAAGTGGAGAGTACCTCCTGGAAAAACTTCTTAGATAATTAGCGGGCCACCCTTCATATGGGTTTGAACTCGCCTTCAAGATTTAGCAGGTAAGGGGGGATAACTCTTATTATCATCATGCCCCCTCCCCCCATTTTGAAATTCCTTTTTCGAACTCACTTGTTAAGCGCTCTCGCAATTTCTTTTTATGTCTCTTAGAGTAATACAATGCTCATGCGTACTTTTCACCAGTCTGGTGTAATTTATCACAGCGAGTCAGTGGCCCATCTGCTTTGAAAATTCTTTTATCTTTCTGGTGTGTGAAGGGTGTCCCATTGTTTATGGTGGTGAGTTGGGAATTTTTATGATGGCTTTGTGATGTTGCTTTTCATGGATGTTGTTAAGGTGGCGTAAGCTGTGGCTTCTACCCATTTAGTGAAGTAATCGACTATCATAAGGATGCACTTAAGACTATTGGATGTTTTCGAGCTCACTTTAGTTGACGATGTCTATACTCTACATTGAGGATGACTACGATATTATCAGATTGTAAAGTTTAAAAGTAGGCACATGGATCCAATTTGTGTGCTTTGAGTGTTTGAAGCATTTCCTGACATGCTGGTAGCAATCTGTCTCCATAAACATCCAGTGGCATCCTTGTAGATGGATCCCTTTAGGATCCACTTGTTTGCCTAGGAATATGTTTATGACTTTAATTTAGATAGATCATAGACTGATCAAGTGATTTTTCTACTAGGCCTAGCATTCTGAATGTTTTAATTAGATTTTTAAATATTTTCAACAGTTGAAGTTTTTGTTATAATTGTTAAAACTACTTTTATCGCACTTAATGGTAACCCAATAGCCCATATCTGATGATCCACTTCTGATTGTGATGGAATATGATTATTAGTGGATATGCCATGATAGTGGAGGGATTGAATCATGAGCATATACATGGATGATGTAGATTAATATGCTTCATTTATAGTAAGATACACTGAAGTCCATAGGGTGGCGGAGCATCATACTGAGTACACCTCTGAAATAATTACCCATCCTTATTATATGATCATATCTTAGAGGAGACGAAGAGCTAGCCTTGGACATCCTTACCCCATGGGACCTGTGATTATGAGGAAAATGAGAAAGTCTGAGAGAGAACAGAGATCCACTCCATCCTCTTATATTGTCCTCACGTGTGGCCCACTTATATAGATGGTGTACATCTTCGTTACCACCCATCAGAGGATTAGACATTGGCTATCTTGATTCTCCAGTAATGGGATAGATCAAGGAGAGACTCCTTAGTTTAAGAGATTGACATCGATAGATCACAAACATCTCTTTCGTGCACATCGTGTGTAAGTATGATCTCCCTTACTCATATGTATATTGTTATATTGTAGAAATTTAATATTATTATAAACGAGGATTCTTGGGATGAGTCCATGATCAAATTGTATTGTACTATATTCCATTGTGTTTGTACGTTGGGAACCTAAAAATAATTATATTGTAATTTTTTACTTTGCTAAAAAGTGACTTTTCTTGTAATTTTGACTTAAAAAATAATTTTTTGGGTTTTTAGTGTGTTTAGTTACCCGTTCGCTCGCCTCAAGTGCAAGGTTGCGATGTAGTAACAAATATCAGTAAGACCGAGGTCGATCCACAGGGAATTAGGTAAACCAATTCTAAATATTCCAGCAACTCAAATCTCAGCAATTATAGGATTCAAATTTGAAAACTAACTTAAAATAGTTACTTGTAAAATCTGTAATTTAAACGGAACTAAGGCCTCAAGGATCCACTTGTGGTAGCCCCCATGTGAATTCATTCATCCAAGCATAACACAACTAGAATTGAAGTTCTATCTCTCTAGTTGGAATATATAGCATTCAAGTACAGATAATCCCCACTCAAGTTGAAGAATTAGATTCTAGTCTTAATGAAGCACATAGAATTCAAATATGTAGCCTTCGAAGTAATGACCATGCCAATGGACTATGGTACGCTCAGGGATTACTAGAATTCGAATCTAATCAATCTAAACATGATAATCTCAGAGAATTGCAAGGAACCCATGTCTGAAGCACATGAACTCTCATAAAACATAAAAAAAATACAAACTTTTATTCAAACTAGAACTTAAAATCTAACTTAAAGTAAAGTACTTGAATTAAAACGAATTCAACATGATTACTACCCATAAGCTTCACCTATTAGCCTTACTTAAGAGGTTCTAACCAAGCATTATCATGCTTCAACTAAAAATAATGAAAAACTAATTAAAAGCATAAAAAAAAATTAGAAAAACCCTAATTGAAGGGGTTGCGAACTCTCCACGATGCTCTCCTTCAACTCCCACGAACTTAGAATTCTTATAGGATACATCAGAAATGTGCTAGAGGTGCCCTTTTATAGCAAAAGACGACCATCGACTTGGAATCTTCTGGAATTGCATAGCTTCTTACGCAGCTGCGCAGATAAGTCTGATTGATCGGAGCTCCCTCCGATTGATCAGACTATGATCTTTGATTGATCGGACGACGATTCGATTGATTGTAAAAGTGTCCAGAGAGTTGCTGTTTCTGTCGCTAATTTTGATTGATCGGAGATCCTCCGATTAATCGGAATTATGTCCAGTGAGATATTCAAAATTCAGTTTTTCTGGTAAGTCTGATGGGTGGTCTGATTGATCGGAGATCCATCGGAACATCCTCCGATTGATCGAGGACCTATCGGCAATCCATCGGAGTTTACTGTTTCTTCATTTTTTCTGCATTTTCTTTGGAATTTCTTCGTCATTCTTTGGCCCACCTTTGATCACCAACAAAAGGCTTCTAAGTGAGTCTTTTAAGTATCAATTGATAAAAGTCTCTCTCTCATTCCTACATTCACAAAACATGCATTAGATGGGTCTTTTAAGCATGCAAACCATGCATATAATGTGATGTAATGGGTTATAAAATGTATAAATTAGAGGCTCAACATTACCCACTTAATTAATTAATTTTAGAAAAATAATATTCTAAATTCACTCTTTTTTATGGCACGCTTAGTTTGTTTTGCTTTCCATTGCTTGCACAAGAGGGGTGTGTGGCCAAACATATCCACACATGCCATCATGGCATGTATATCCTAAGTCAAATCTATCTATTGGCCAGTTTGACCATTCTTTCTCTAAAAATAATTTGATTATGTTGCTATTCAATTAAACACGAAGCTACACATGTTAACAAATGACTTGTATTTAATCAAACATGTGCAATTAAGTTAGTGCGGGCATGTTAGAGTTGTATTCGACTCGAGTTCAATTGAATGCTTGGGACCCTAGGTGCCAAATCATCCATATGGTCAGACCTATGAAGGTTGACTCGACTGTCCAACCGCCAATATTGGTGATCAAGCGATTTAAAAGATGAGGGTTAGTAATTCTGAATGGAAACTTTTTTGCCTTGAGCTAGGGACTTTCTTCAACAATGATTGTGGGCCTTATGTTTCTCAATAATATAATGATGGATGGGAAGGAATAAAAACTAAAAGCCGAAATGCAAAATTTATTGGTTTGTAATTGAAGCTCAAAACAATTGGCGATGAAATAAAAAAATAGATAAATACCTATGATCGCTTGCATGGACAAACAATCAGAGCGAATGATTTGTAGGATGTGATCTTCCAAGTAAGGACTTAGTCAGCATTAGGTCCTATATAATCTTCTTGAGCTTTTGAACCATTGACATTAGCATGATGTTCACGATTGCACCATTATTAACCATGGCTCAAGGGACTAGGCAACCATCCATATGTGTAGTGACATAGAGAGGTTTCAAGTGTTTGGTCATCTAGTATGAAGGCTTCATAAAGATGAATTTTTCTACTTCCTTATCATCCTTAATGGTGACGTTGTGCCTAGCTCCATGGCCAAGGCTGGTGGTGGAGGCTTCAATATCTACCAATGCCAAGCTTTCGCCTACTTCTTCTACGACTCCAACCATCTACTTGGTTTGATCCAGACATTCCTGGAACTTCATTGGTAAAATAAATGTCATGTTGCAACTAAGGGTGATGGGAGGTAAGGTCCTGAAAGTGATTGTAGTTTTGGGCTCGCTTTCCTACTTTGATCTCTGATTTCTTCTATGAAGTTCTCCGGTCGCGGGGATCCCTGAAAGATTGGTCGGCCGGATAATAATCCCCAGAAGAGATGTGACTATTCTCGAAATCCTTCTTTGTATGAATATCTTTGGGAGAGGGCTTTGTCTCCTGCGACATTAGATGGTCAGGGCATGATCCCTGTCTCTCCATGATTTGTTGCCTCCTTTTGCATATGACGTGGTCGATAATGCTAAAGGCCTTGGTCGTGGTTCTCTACTTTTGCAACCTGCATTTTTTAGTTATGGTTATCCCTTGAGGGACTTGAGGAAACTTTCAATGGAGTGCAATGGTCCATCAGTCAGTGAATGCTTCTGTCATATTGAGCATTCATTATTTCGTCAGAGGTCGCCAAAGCTGGCGTTGATCCAATTGGTTTACGACGTGTCTTCTTGAAACATGACATGATTGTTCATGGATCTTCGAGTCATGATTCTTGGGCACCCAAACTTGAGTTGGTCAGGGCCCAATCCTTCAGACAGTCATAAGCCCCCTAAAACATTAACTTGTCTCTCCACACTCATAAATAGGGCATAGGTAGTAGTGTTGTCGGTTCGGTCGTTAACGAACAAGTAATTGATCTGTCGTCGGTCGGTTGGACAGTCGTGACGACCTACTAGGTTGACCATTAGGCGACAACTATTCTATATCTTTCTCAAAGCGCCGTGAGTAGCGTTAATTTACGACCAAATGCTCATTGGGTTCATCAAGATGTGTCTTCCCTTTGTCTCCTGTCGGGACTTTCTTTCTATGTTGGTCCAGCTGCGGGGACTTGGAGGAAGCAGAGGGCGCTCATCGTTTGAACTCAAATGGATCCTTTGCTGTTGTTTAGAGAGCCACCAATTTGAATTTGTCGGTCATCTGTGTAATCTTCTTGATATTGACTGCGACCACATTAATGTTGGTGGTCTTCAAAATGGATCCTGATTGAACCTCATGACCTCCTTGTTAGGAAACTTCTCTTTGATGTTCTCTTAAATGATATTCTTGAAGATGACATAATTCTTAGTAAAATGAGTTTTGGAATCGTGTCATTTGTGGTAGTCCCCCGTTTTTAGATCTTCGGGCGATGGGATTTTCTGATAGTCAATGAGTTTAATAAATTTAAACTCGAATATAAGGTCAAAGATTTCGTCAGCCTTAGAGATGTTGAAAGAATATTGCCTCAAGGATTCAAAAATACCTTTTCTGGGATTTAACGTCTGCGGAGGTCTTAATTTCATATCGCTTTAAAAGTTGAGCATTCTTACAGCTATTTGACTACTACCTTCGCCATAACAACCTCATAGTTAGTGTTATGGTCTTCATACGACCATCTAGGAATTATCTCTACGATGACTAACTCATAGTTAAGGTCATGATAAAACGTGCCCTGTAATAAGTTCATCCGGTGACTTTCCTCCCAGAGGATTCTTTCGTACCAAGTGGCCCTGGTCGATAACTCGAATATGTAAACAAAGTTTGTACCTTCGAACTTCTTGCGAAACTCAAAGTTCATGCCTTCAGGTGAGTCTAGCGAACTCGGCCTCGGGAAGAATCACGAGGCATCGATTTTTTGCGCCCTTGAACCATTCGATAAACTGCTCGGCCGATTCATTGAGCAATTGACAGAGTCTGGACAAATTAGCCATGGAGTCTTCAATCTCTATTAAGTGAAATTGCATGTGAAACCTCTCATCTGTTTTGAGACAGATTTGGATCGAGTTGGGCGGGAAGTTTATGTACCAGGTAAAGGATGCTCTCGTCAGGGAGTTACTAAAAAGCCTTAATTTCAAGAAATTATGGTTCAATACTTCACCAGATTACATGGTGAGCCAACCAATGTGCTTGGCCATATATGTTTTTGTCATGCCCTAAAATTGGGCACCCGAGTATAAGTACTTTGATCCTGAATTTGAGGGTGTGAGATAAAATAGTGTATGATTTTTTTCTATCTAATCTATTTTTCACATTCCATTCGCATCTCATCCAAATTCATATTCACATCCTCATATACCATCAATGCAACTAATAAACTAAATTATACCAAATTATCATTGTAATCACATATATCCTTAACTTACAAATTGTTAATGCCAAAATGGGTAACAAATGATGATGGTGTGGATCATTCGTCACTTGATAGGCCTCCTAATGAACGGCGTGGATGAGATATCTGCAACCACAAAGACACAGTGAGGGGGGTGCCGGTTGTGCTGACTAAGGGCCCTTCGATGCTTAAGTCAGCACAGATACTAATGGAGAGATAGACTCCTTTTAGTGCTATGTGTGATTGCATATTGCGTACCTTAGGCTGTAGAGAAATACCTCTATTTATAAGATCATTGGAGAGATTTAGGTGGATCTGTAGATCTTGTATATGGGTGTGATGCCCAGATTTCTTAGGATAATCCTTATCTCGTCTGGATCCAGCGGATTATTTGGGATAAACCTTATCACGTTTGGATCCTTTGGGAATCGGTTGTTATCTCCGTACGTCGTTGTATAACAGTGTGAGATGTGCTCAGGTCTGAGGACGTCTGGTGCCTGAGGATGAGGCCGAGGCCTATGGATGAGCCAAGGCCGACAGATGAGCCCAGGCTATACTTGTTGGCTTTGGTGCTTGGGAGCAATATGGGATGATGTTAAGGCTCTCAATGGGTCGGATATGGATTAGATCCAACTGGATCTAACTCCAAGTCTGAATATGTGTTGACATAATCGGATCGGATTCGGATCCAAAAGGTGATATCCGTATCCGATCCATTTATAAATAGTTAGATCCATTTTCGATCCAAAATCCATATAACCATCGGATTCAGGTCGGATCTAGGTCTGACTCCACCCCATTACAAATATAAAAAAATATATAATATAATATATTTAATTTAGTAGCAAAATGATGCAAATCCCACTATTTACTGTGATATGGTCGACCTGAGAGTGGTATGTCTCAATTTTGAGACATGGCCTAAAATAATTTGGAAAACGGATGGCCAGCATGAATATAACATATACAGTAAGGTGACAATGAGTCAGATCTGGATCGGATTTGGATCGAACTCGGATATGTTTTTTGTGAATCCAAATCCGGTCCATTTAAGTAATCAAACCTATTTTAAGATCGAAATCCGGTCCATTTAAATAATCAAACCTATTTTAAGATCCAAATCCGCATTATACGGATTCAGAGCGAATCAGATCTCAGATCTAACTCGCTCCATTGAGAGCCCTAGCTGACGTTGAGCCATGCTTATTGGTTTTGGTCCTCGGCTCTCTTCCTATTATGGTTGGCCATCTTGCGCCTGACACCAGTGTTTTAGCCTGGGGACTTGTCCCTAAGCCCATGGGCCCGTGGGCCAGTGGGCTTTCCTCGTATCCTGAGGTCAGTTTGAATTTACCCATAATAGTAGCCCCCTTATGTTTTGTAGTCAGGAAGTGTATGTATGAAACTTTGAAGATGTTATTTCTGAAGTTGCATCCTCCATTGTTGAAGCCTCTACTCTTATTGCTGGGACTGTCGAGCCCATAATCGTTGAAGCCTTGCCAACTTGTTTTGCGTCGTTGATTGGTCTTAGGCTTTAACTTATCCGTTTAACAGGTAAGGATTTGACTCCGCTAGCCCGTCTGAGCAAGCTGAGCTCAGTTAGTGTGTCTTGGAGGTTTTATCTTCCCGTCTTGTAAGTAAGGATTTTAAAATTTTCGGCTTGTCTGAGGAGGCTGGACTTCATTAATGTGGCCCGGAGGCTTTACCTTCCCATCTAATAAGTAAGGATTTTGAATTTGCCAGTCCATCTAAGCAGGCTGACCTTCGTTAATGTGGCCCGGAGTCTTTACCTTCATGTCTAGCAGGTAAGGATTTTAAATCATCGTTTTTCTTCTTTTGGTCTGAGGACGAAGTCTCTTCAATCTTTCTTTTCTTGTCGCTGAGGCCAGAGCCTTACAAGTGAGGCTGAGGTTGACGGATGAGGCCAACGAATGAGGTCAAGGCCGGCGGATGAGGCCGATGGATGAGGTCGATGGATTAGGCTGACAGATGAGGCCGACGGATGAGGCCTTTGGATGAGGCTGACTCTTATACTTTGATAAGGCTGCCACCTAGACTTGCTTCCAAATTAAGTCGGCGGAAATCAGAAAATTTTTGGATAGTTCATCTTGTTTTGGCCACCACAATCAATCTGTAGTTTGGATCGATGTGAAACTTCTTAGGTTTTTTTTTTGGCATCGAGCCACTCTTCAACATGGATAGAGCGAATTTTAAAAAATCATCAAAGTAGACCCCACGAATTGGCCTAAAAATTTAAAAATGAGAATAACTTCTTTGGATCTCGCCATTGATGAGGTGAAAAAAGAATCGACGAAGAAAAAGATAGATGAGAACGATCTAGTCGTTCCCACAGACGGTGCCAATCTGTTAACACCAAGAATAGATAACAAATGATGATGATGTAGATCATTCGTCACTTGATGGGCCTCCTGATGAATGGCGTGGATGAGAGATCTACAACCAGAAAATAAGGTTGGGGGGGGGGGGGGGGGGGGGGGGGGGGGATACTTAAGTCAGTACGGATACCGATGGAGAGATAAACTCTTTTAGGGCTATGTGTGATTGCGTATTACGTACCTTAGGCTGTAAAGTAATACCTCTATTTATAGGATCATCGAAGAGATTTAGGTGGATCCGTATATCTTGTATATGGATGTGATGCCCGAATTTCATGGGATAATCCTTATCTCGTCTAGATCCAGCAGATTATTCGGGATAAACCTTGTCACATCCGGATCCTTTGGAAATCAGTTGTTATCTCCATACGTCGCTGTATAGCGGTGTAGGACGTGTTTGGGTTTGAGGACGTCCAGTGCCTGAGGATGGGGCTGAGGCTGAGGGATGAGGCCAAGGCCTACGGATGAGCCGAGGCCGACGGATGAGGCTGAGGCCTACGGATGAGCCGTGACCTATGGATGAGCCAAGGCCGACGGATGAGGTCGAGGCCTATGGATGAGCTGAGACCTATGATGAGCCGAGGCTTATACTTGTTAGCTTTGGTTCTTGGGAGAAGTATGGGTTGAGGATCAGACGCTGAGCCTATGTTTATTGGTTTTGGTCCTCAGCTCTCTTACTATTATGGTCGGTTATCTTGCGCCTAACACCAGTGTTTTAGCCTGGGGACTTGTCCCTCAGCTCGTGGGCTTTCCTCATTTCCTGAGGTCAACTCGAATTTACCCATAATGCAAATCATTACTTTTTTACTTTACTAAATAAGTTTCCAATAACCGGTCTAAATGGTAATTTGTGTACATGGTCATCCATATTAACCATATTACATCAATGCTTTCTCAAATAAATTTAAATTGGAAATTAATTAAGAAATATGCCTTTAAAATTCTCCATCATTTGGAAAGTTCTCCGCGACATCGTCACCTGAAACTATTTTTTCTTCAACAATAAATGACCATCTATAAAAGCCTAATGACATAGTCACGTACAATTTAACACATGTAGTCAAAATTATAAAATTATGTAAAGAGATTTTCACAAAATCACAATAAATGTGGTATTTAAATCCAAAAGAACATTAAACAAAGGCTTTAGAAACATGCATGTAATGTAAGATATGCAAATATGTGCCAACTATCTAAGTATGATTATTAGTAGAACATCTAGGGCTAAAACTGCCAATGACATGTTCATTAATCTGCAAAGCGGTCTCTTGTATGGTGCTTACGTAACCGACCACAATCATCCTAATGGTTTGCATGGCAGTCACTTGCATGGTGCTCACCCAACTGGCCACAAGCAACTACATTAACCTGCACAGTGGTCTCTTATATGATGCTCACTTAATTGGCCACAACCATCTCAATGGTTTATATAGCGTCTTTTGCACTGTACTCACACAACCAGCCACAATCAATGGAATATCCATCGGTCTGCATAGTAATCTCTTGCATGGTGGATTCTTAAGAAAATGGTTTCAACCATTTTACGCATGTTTCTGTAAGAAACGTGAAGAGAACAGGAAATATAGTATTCAAACCAACTTTTTGTGTCTTATTATAGTATGAATTAGATTCCAAGGTCTTCCGAATAGAATTTTATGGTCTAACTTGAATTGGAATGTGGTTTCTAAAATCTCATCATCGCATAATGAAACTGTCGTTGCATGCGTCTTCTTGTTAAGCTCGAATATGTGTGAATATGCATTAGAACAACTAAGATTTTCTCAGCAAACGGTCATGATCTGTTGTATATAGTTCTCTTATATCATAAGTTGCATTGGTTCCCTTAACAAAGAAGGTGAAAAAAAAATCTCCTTTACAACATGATTTAGACGTTGTTCCGATCGCTGGAAATTGCTCTGGCTTTCAATTTTTGCACGCATGTGTGCTAATGGAGGATTGGACGAATACGTTCTTTTCAATGGATGATTGTGAGATATATGGGGTTGTTATCTCAAATTGTAAGAAATTTTGGAGAAAGAAAAATGGAGAGACATGCTTTGCACTTTTGATATTGTGCGGCGTTGTAATACTCCACTAATAATAGGCTGAGATATGATCCTTTCACACGCTGAAATCTTTAAGTGGTTCACTATACGTGCAAAGATAGATGCATGGCTATGATTGGATGGACGAATTCAATGTCTTGAACGATCCAAATCCATTGATGGCACCCCTCTTTCGATTGTAAATGGTTACGAAGAGACCAAAGAAGAAATAAGAAGTTTTTTCTATTTTATTTTAAAACACTCCTGCACGCGCGTTGGATTGAGGTTTTCAATTTCAACTTTCACATTGTTCATGTATTTCTAGAGTTTAATACCAATTATGGCTTGGATGATCTAGATCATTAGATCTGGTGGTCACTGCCTACTACAACTTATCTAGCAATTGAATAGTTTGGATTCAACGAAATTTTATTTTTAAATCGGCCATTCCCATTTGTACGATTTAGATGAGGTCCAATGCAAAATCAATGGTTTGATCACCTTGAGAATCATCAATTAAAGGACCTATAGGTTGACTTTTGGTCTTAGATGTTGGTCTTCAATGGTCTACTCAATGAATGGTTAAGATTGCTGAAAGAACGATTTTAATCATTTGTTATTTGATTAAATGATTAGGAGAACTTTGGTTCGGAATCCTTGGTTGGATTGCTTTTAACTCGCAGATCATTAGTCCCAGGGCTCCATAAGGGCGTCTATGTGTAATTGAATGATCAATTCTAGGATTGGATGGTTGAATTGGTGGGGTTTCTGAGTGGGTTATCCAACAGATATGATGTGAATATGATGGACAGTGGATCTCATGAGTTAGGTCCTAAAATTAATATTTATGCTACTCCTATACATAATGCAACGATGACTCTGGACAATAACAATCTAAGGTATCCTAAACTTTGGATATTCTGCGGCGAGTTGTGTAAAAAGATTATGTTTGATGTGGGCTTCGAGCTCTTCATTATATGCTCTTTATATAGTTTGGGAGGTGACAACCCTTACTAAGTTTCTTTAACTATCAAAGATCATTGAAGATTACCAGATTAAACCATTTTCATATCTCATTGCCGGCTTGGCTACAGAGATCTTTGGCTTTATGGGATTAGTCTAGCTGGACTCATATTCCTTATCACACCCTTCAATTTCCTTCCATTAGCAGAGAAATTGGCTTTTCAAACCTTAATAGTCGTTGTGAAAGCACTGACCGCCTCTAGAAAGTCTTTCCATCTGAGTAGGATTGTGTAATATGGTCTTGCTAAGCATATGCAATAGGACCCTATCTTAGTGAGCCATTAAAAACTTTTCAAGGACACTACTTCCTGGGCGAGGGAATCATTATATTGGTGCCTTTCTAATACATGGAATGGATCTATGATCCTGATGTCAAACATATGGCAATTACATGAGTTGTATTGCACATGCACTTGGGCATAAACGCAACTTTCCTAGCCTGGATCGTTGTAGGGCCCATCACAATGACCATGCTTCATCTACTCCGTCCATCCGTTTCATCACATCCTGTTAGGATATGAATTAAAAAAATAGGTAGATCTAAGACTTAAGTGGGCCATGAAACTGTCGGAAATTAAGTACTTGCCATTGAAACTTTCTTGGGAAAATTGTTTTTTCTCATCCATCTTTTCACATAATTAATTCAAATGAAACAACTCTTCTTTGAGAATCCATTCTGAGGTGGTTTTTTAAATAATCATGGAGAGTATGACAGCCATATGCAATAAAAAAATTGGACAGGTGGCATACACGTAACTGAAAGTAGACCGTCCAAATCATGGGATCCACTACCCACTATAGATAGGTCATCGCCCCAAAATAGTACTGGTTGGACAATCCCACATGCAATAAAAAAATTCAAAGGCTCACTAAGCATGCACGCAGGGCCACTGACGTGTACTCATTCAAAGGCTCAACAATAGCAAGGTGGCTATTGGACAGTGATCATTTGGCCCACCATGATATATGTGCTTCATCAAACCGTTCATCGATTTTTCAGATCATTTTTGGGCAATTTTAGGACGTGATCGAGCACAAAAATAAGGCAGATCCTAATCTCAAGTGGACCACACCACAAGAAGAAAACAGTGGTGATTGAGCGCTCACCGTTAAAAACTTCCTACGGCCCACTGTAATGATTATTTGCCATCCAAGCTATTGATCAGATCACAAAGACCTGGATGAAGGTAAAACACAAATATAAGCTTCATCCAAAACTTTTGTGGCCCACAAGACGTTTTTAATGATGGGCGTTCAACCACCACTGTTTCTGTGGTATGGTCCACATGAGATTTGGATATGCCTCGTTTTTGGACCAATGCCCTAAAATGATCTGTAAATATGAATGGACGGCATGGATGAAGCACATACATCATGGTGGGAGCCACAGAGCACCGTCCAGTATTTACTGGCTGCCCCCAGCTTCAGAAGGCAATCTGCGTCACCCATCTACATGTGCTAGCGTGGCAGACCGCTTCAAGATCTAAGACATCCATCAGGTAGGTCCTACCATGCAGACACCCTTACGCAAAACTCAGGCTGGTCCACTTATTAGGTGGGCCATACCCATACTAATGGACGGCTTAGATTTCTTACTCATACCATATGGCGGTACGTGGGGTGGTATTTTTAATTTTTTAATTTTTAATTTTGGCCTATTACTTATTTAAATCGGGACCCATCATTTGGACGGTTTAAAATTTAAATAATAAATTACATATATGTCGCTGTAAACTATTTCTGTGTCCATGCGCATGGACCATCACAATCAAGTTATCAACCGATTTGAAGCTTTTCTTACTCGTAAAAACTGGTGTATAGAAACTTAAATCTTTGTTGGCGGCCAGTTCGTGGAAATGGGCCCATGATTAGGTGATCCAAACCGTTGATCTAGCGGTCCCAGATGGACAGAGAAGGCCCAAAAATTCAGTTTTGGCTTACAAGTCGACGGTTAAGCGTAAACTAGAGCAACGGTCCACGTTCTATTAGCCAACTGATGGTTAAGACAGCATATTCTGGTGAATTATGATAGATTATACCAAATCAACCGTCAGATCCATTGGATGAATAACCTGGAACTGTTGGCCCATCGAATCCTATACATCCAACTGATGGACATCCATTGATCAGACATCTAGAATTATTATACAATTGGCGCAGGTTTCTAGATACGGCGCCCTATATAGCGAGTGTGGGCCCCACTGATCAACGGCTGCCAGATGGTCAGTTTCTATTCATATTTTAAACGTGATGAGGACCATTCATCTATTATACCCTACATCAATAGGCCGTGGGGCCAAACTTGCACCATTTAAATGATCTCCGCCATTGGACTCAGTTTGGCTAGTGACCCCAACACCAGTCAGTAGCTAGTGTCAAAGCTCCGTGGGCCCCACCATGATGTATGTGTTTTATCGACGCCATCCATACATCTTGTCACATCATTTTAGGAAATAATCCCAAAAACGAGGCAGATCCAGATCTCATGTGGACCACACCACAGGATAGCGGTGTTGATTGAACGTCCACCATTAAAAAAAATTCTAGGACCAACTGTAATGTTTATTTTCCATCCAACCTGTTGATAAGGTCACAAACACCTGGATGAAGGGAAAACAAAAATATCAGCTTGATCCAAATCTTATGTGGGCCCAACAAACTTTCAACGGTAAGCATTCAATTCCCACTATTTCCTATGGTGTGGTCCACCTAATATTTGGATCAGCCTCATTTTTGTGCTCATACCATAAAATGAGCTGAGACAATGGATGGAAGGCGTAGATAAAACACATGCATCATGGTGGGGCCACGGAGCTTTGACACTAGCTAGCTGGCTAGTGTTGGGTCACACCAAACGGCGTCCGTTTCAGTTCTCCATTTGTATTGTATAGCGTGGAAAGTGGGGTCCATGATTTCGTGGTCCAAAACATTTGACATTAAGATTAGTGGTCTAAACATTTGATATCAAGTGCCCCTAAGTGGATGGCCCATGAATTAAAAAATTCCCCAGATACGTCGAATCCACTGGGTGTGTTGCGCGATTTACTGGGTGGGTAGGTTGCAAGACTGACAAAAAAAAAAAAAACACCTAAGAGATAAAATACAGCAACGGTTCACATTCAATCAAGAAAAAAGAACAAATATCATGCAACGAAGACCTTTAAATCTAGAGTATTTATACGCATCGTCCATCCACGGTGAGAAACGTTATACCAATGGTTTGGATCATTGAACCATGGATCCCACATCGACAAATTGAAAAATGGTACTGTATTATGTGTGGTGTGTCCAAATGCCTGAGAATAAAAATTCTCTCACAGAATGGAACACTTAGTTACCCGTCCATCGCGCTAATGCATCCAACATGGCAATTGTACACAAATCCTAGCCGTTAAAAATCTAGACCCTAACTTGAAAATCATCGTGTGTGAAAATCAAGTGTACCTGTTTTGCCTTTCACAATAAATCCAATGGCCGTCCGTTGTTTTCTATGGCTGGATCATCTAATGAATGGATCTGCCTGGTTTTTGCACCCAGTCATCTTCAAAGTGGGGCCCACATTTCGTGCATCTCTCGTGCGTGTACACGTGATATTTTGGCCTTATTATAACTTTGCTGTCCATTGAGATGGATGTCGACGTGGAATCTTAAGAAGTGATATGGGGTGAAGTACTCTCGTCCAAGCACCTTCGATGGTATCTATGTATTGGTACTCTAGCCGAGTGCGATGGTTAATACGCTGGCACTTTGATATTGTACACGTGCTATGATATTAACCCAAATTGGACCGTCAATTTATATCTATTTTATGATTTTGATAATAAATTACTTATGATTTTGAAGAATCACTTTTGTTACACAATCCCAAAATTCCTCCTAGGAGATAAAGAAAAAATGCCTAAGATAAGGCCAAGTAAAAAATAAACCTCATCCTCTGATCATACTTATTTTTATAAAATTTAAATCTATTGTACAACTTATTTTTATAAAATTCAAATTTATCTATTGTACAATTTAATTACTGGGTGAGCATATTTCATTATTGGATGAGCTTATACAACCCTTAAGTACTACATGATTATATTTCATTAATAAAAACTAATGGCTATGGCATGTGGGATGCACATAGAAAGAGTATGGAGAGAAAATCAAAGAGAGATCGAGAAAAAATGGTGCAAAATAGGGAAGAGCATAAAATAATAATAAGAAAGATAACTACACTAAGTAAAACGGTGCAACGCAGGAAATGCATAAACTAATAAGAAGAAAGATAACCACTTTTATCTAGCAGTCAAAATCTTAAATCCACGAGAACTAATAAGAGAGAAAACTTGAATATTTTTGTTTCATAATAATATAAGATTGCTTAATTACATCACTTGTAAAAACTCCAAATTTCGAGGATGAAATTTTCTTTAGGGCGTACATTGTAACGATTCTAAATTTTGTACGTTTGCGGGGCGCACATACATCATCCACCTAATCAATTAAATGAAGTTAAATATTTAATTTTATTTTAATAAACAAAATTAACTATTAGGTCACATGGTAAAGACTCTCTTAGTTGTGGGGAAAGGTTGAAGGATTAATACCTATCTTTATAAAAAAAAAAAAATTACAAAACCCAATAGAAAATTTGAAACTTAAAATTTAAGATTTAAAGAGAGATAAAAGGAGACAGTTGCTTGGATAGCTTGATCTAGTAAGTCCATAAGTCTAACAAAAGATTAAATTTATCAAAAATAGAAATGCAACATAAACTTTACTAGAGCATTCATGGTATTATTACAAGCAATTTCTAAAAAAAGATGAAAATATTATAACTGGAAGAATATAGACATACAATGAAAATGATTTTTTTTTAAATAATATATTTTTCTTAAAATCACAAATTTGAACCTCAAGATGAACGTTTCTTATGAAATGAATGTCTACGACCTCTTATGCAGGTTAGTTGACCTGAGAACCATTGTTGCATAAAGATCGATGACTTATGAATTTTATGACGATACCGAATTAAAAGTTACAATTGTTTTACAATCAACATTTCAAATAACAATTTATCTATATCTATAATGAATCTCTTCAAATCGAACATATCCAGAACTCAATTACACCATGCCCTACGTAGGACTGGATTTGATTCTGAGAAACTAATTTCACTTTCGTTTGGGCTTCTTTTGGTGTAACCATGCTAAGAATACATTCATGACACGTCTTACGTCGATCCCCTCCACTTGGAAAAAGCTCATTATCAAAGTTATTCAATGGACTCAGCTCATGATATTAAAAAAATATGTTGCATTGAAAGTTCATAAAATCTCCATGCCCTTGAAAAGATTAAAACATAGGCGTTATCATTAATTTTTTTGAATATTGAAACATGACCTATTTTGTTATTCCTCAAATTGTTCTCTATCCCAATTGGAAACCTTTCCTTGCATAGGTGAGCTAGCATGTTATCACCCACTTTAAACACCTTCTGATATTAATGTTTATCAGTTTTTTCCTTATACTCAACATTAGACTCTTGTAAAGTTTTTGGAATGTTCGTAGGCTATACTTCCTTTCCCTTTGATGATCGATACATAGATTTTCATCGTCTCCTCAAATTCTTTAATGAAATCTTGTATGGTTAAGGACTCTTCACTTTAAAAGTTTTGGATTGGTTCTCCATTCTCATAGGGACGAGAATAATCTTTCTACTATCTTTAACAAAAACAAATATGTTATCGTAGCTACTATGCGAGGCATCAATATCATACTGCCATGGTCGACCAAGTAACATGTGGTAAGCCTCTATATCAACTATATCACATATTACTTCATCTTTATAATATTTATCAATGAAGAAGGAAGTATAACATTGCTCAATTACCTTTGTCTTGTTGACCTTCTTGATCTATCCAATCGTGTATAGAAATGGATGCTTTTTGTCTTTAGTCATAGCTTTTTCACCATAATTTTCAAAATGATGTTCTTACTACTTTCACCATTTATGATCGGATCACAGATCTTTTGGTTCATGGTGCACTTCGTTCGAAAGATGTCGTGCCGCCATGGATCTATTTCTTTCTTCTACGTGTATAACAGTTTCCTCATGATCAGAGTAGTGGACTACGATTCACCATTATTGAGTGTTGGCCTATGATTCGTCACTAGCATTGTACCACAAATATGATGACTGCGAACTCCATTGTCGATCTCAAAATTTTCATTATTATGAACATAAGTATGTCCTAAGGCTTCCGTTAAATGGTCGATCGTCGCTTATAGTCTTTGCATGTGCTCATAAAATTCTCTCGTTGAAAAGCTTCAAATGTTACTGTTGTCATATGATTGTTCTTTGGAGCACTAGCCATGGAGCTGTTGCTCAAACTATTGTTAGTTGCTATCAAAATGAGGAAAAACCTCACTTTGATACTAACTAACACAGGAAAGAACCTGAAACAAAAATGAGAAATAATAAGAGAGACGAAAAATTGAATATTTTAGTATATAATGATTTAAGACTGCTCGATTGCATCACTTATATGGAAGAGACCTAAAACCTTAATTCAAAATTACTCAAAATAATATTAAAAAAACTCTTAAAAGACTAAATTTGCCAAAAAAAAAAAAGGCTAATAAGCCTTTTCAAAGTAATCTTAACATTATTACAAGCAATTTATAAAAAAGAAAAAAAATTCTAAAACTCTAAAAATAAAGAGATACAACGAAAATGAAATTTTTTAAAACTAGTAATTTTTTTCTTAAAATAGTAAATTTTGAACTTCAAGACGAGTGTTTCTCATGAAACAAATATCCACGACCTATATAGGTCAGTTGACCCAAGAACCACCATTACATAATGATCGATAGGTTGTACATTCATGATAATGCCCAGAGAAAAAGTTATGATTATTTTACGGTCAATACTTTAAATGACAAATTCTCCATATTCGAAATGATTCTCTTTGATCTGGACATGCCTGAGACCCAATTATGTCATGCCCTACGTAGAATTGGGTTCAATTCTGACGAACTATACAACATGCCCTACGTAGAATTGGGTTCAATTCTAACGAACTATACATCATGGTGCCATTATCTTGAGAGAGAGAGAGAGAGAGAGAGAGAGAGGGGTTTTAAAGGTAGGCAACCAATGCTATTTAGCCCACTCAAGTTTTAGATTTGCCTATTTGTCAGGTTAAACGCCTAACATGATACTAGAAAAATAGATGCACATCACAGATAGTTCATAGTTATGTCAGTGGCTTCATAGAGTTTTTTTGCCCAGCTACTGGTAGTAACATTGGCTGCACAATAGAGGGCTACTCCCATCTTCTCAGGGGTGAAATTAAAGTCATTGTGAGCTCTTCCTAAATGAATTTAGAACTGTATGCATTTTCAAGTTTTTGAAATATCCCTACATTTAATAGAAATACATTTTCATACCTTTGAATATCCACTAGACTTTGTTGCATGTAACTATTTGTAAAGACAAAAATGTCTCTCATTATAAGTGTGCATGCCATTGAAGAAATGATACCGATGTGCCAGGTGAGCTATCATACGGTAAATCTAGCTCCCACATATGAAAGGACTTGGATGACTTGCATCACAAATTAAGCAAAAAACAAAAAAACCATGCCTATTAGACAATTTAGGGCCTGTTGGATTTTTTTATGCTAAGAGGGTATTTGTTTTGCTGTAAATGTATGCAAATGCATGTAAAATGGTGTAAATGAGTAATTATTGCAAATGTTTACTTTTTTATGAAGGCTGCTACTTTCCTCATTGCAAAAGCTGTTTAAAAAGGATCATCATTCATTCATGGGCCCCACTATGATGTCTGTGACATACCTATGCCGTTCATCCATTTTAACGGAACATTTTAGGACACATGCCTAAAAAATTAGGCAAATCCAAATCTCAAGTGGGCCACACCACGAAAATTGCGGTCATAAAAGGTTTTTAACTATATGCATTTAATAGATATTGTGCAGCCATGATACTAGAAAAATAGATGCACATCACAGATAGTTCATAGTTATGTCAGTGGCTTCATAGAGTTTTTTTGCCCAGCTACTGGTAGTAACATTGGCTGCACAATAGAGGGCTACTCCCATCTTCTCAGGGGTGAAATTAAAGTCATTGTGAGCTCTTCCTAAATGAATTTAGAACTGTATGCATTTTCAAGTTTTTGAAATATCCCTACATTTAATAGAAATACATTTTCATACCTTTGAATATCCACTAGACTTTGTTGCATGTAACTATTTGTAAAGACAAAAATGTCTCTCATTATAAGTGTGCATGCCATTGAAGAAATGATACCGATGTGCCAGGTGAGCTATCATACGGTAAATCTAGCTCCCACATATGAAAGGACTTGGATGACTTGCATCACAAATTAAGCAAAAAACAAAAAAACCATGCCTATTAGACAATTTAGGGCCTGTTGGATTTTTTTATGCTAAGAGGGTATTTGTTTTGCTGTAAATGTATGCAAATGCATGTAAAATGGTGTAAATGAGTAATTATTGCAAATGTTTACTTTTTTATGAAGGCTGCTACTTTCCTCATTGCAAAAGCTGTTTAAAAAGGATCATCATTCATTCATGGGCCCCACTATGATGTCTGTGACATACCTATGCCGTTCATCCATTTTAACGGAACATTTTAGGACACATGCCTAAAAAATTAGGCAAATCCAAATCTCAAGTGGGCCACACCACGAAAATTGCGGTCATAAAAGGTTTTTAACTATATGCATTTAATAGATATTGTGCAGCCATGATACTAGAAAAATAGATGCACATCACAGATAGTTCATAGTTATGTCAGTGGCTTCATAGAGTTTTTTTGCCCAGCTACTGGTAGTAACATTGGCTGCACAATAGAGGGCTACTCCCATCTTCTCAGGGGTGAAATTAAAGTCATTGTGAGCTCTTCCTAAATGAATTTAGAACTGTATGCATTTTCAAGTTTTTGAAATATCCCTACATTTAATAGAAATACATTTTCATACCTTTGAATATCCACTAGACTTTGTTGCATGTAACTATTTGTAAAGACAAAAATGTCTCTCATTATAAGTGTGCATGCCATTGAAGAAATGATACCGATGTGCCAGGTGAGCTATCATACGGTAAATCTAGCTCCCACATATGAAAGGACTTGGATGACTTGCATCACAAATTAAGCAAAAAACAAAAAAACCATGCCTATTAGACAATTTAGGGCCTGTTGGATTTTTTTATGCTAAGAGGGTATTTGTTTTGCTGTAAATGTATGCAAATGCATGTAAAATGGTGTAAATGAGTAATTATTGCAAATGTTTACTTTTTTATGAAGGCTGCTACTTTCCTCATTGCAAAAGCTGTTTAAAAAGGATCATCATTCATTCATGGGCCCCACTATGATGTCTGTGACATACCTATGCCGTTCATCCATTTTAACGGAACATTTTAGGACACATGCCTAAAAAATTAGGCAAATCCAAATCTCAAGTGGGCCACACCACGAAAATTGCGGTCATAAAAGGTTTTTAACTATATGCATTTAATAGATATTGTGCAGCCATGATACTAGAAAAATAGATGCACATCACAGATAGTTCATAGTTATGTCAGTGGCTTCATAGAGTTTTTTTGCCCAGCTACTGGTAGTAACATTGGCTGCACAATAGAGGGCTACTCCCATCTTCTCAGGGGTGAAATTAAAGTCATTGTGAGCTCTTCCTAAATGAATTTAGAACTGTATGCATTTTCAAGTTTTTGAAATATCCCTACATTTAATAGAAATACATTTTCATACCTTTGAATATCCACTAGACTTTGTTGCATGTAACTATTTGTAAAGACAAAAATGTCTCTCATTATAAGTGTGCATGCCATTGAAGAAATGATACCGATGTGCCAGGTGAGCTATCATACGGTAAATCTAGCTCCCACATATGAAAGGACTTGGATGACTTGCATCACAAATTAAGCAAAAAACAAAAAAACCATGCCTATTAGACAATTTAGGGCCTGTTGGATTTTTTTTATGCTAAGAGGGTATTTGTTTTGCTGTAAATGTATGCAAATGCATGTAAAATGGTGTAAATGAGTAATTATTGCAAATGTTTACTTTTTTATGAAGGCTGTTACTTTTCTCATTGCAAAAGCTGTTTAAAAAGGATCATCATTCATTCATGGGCCCCACTATGATGTCTGTGACATACCTATGCCGTTCATCCATTTTAACGGAACATTTTAGGACACATGCCTAAAAAATTAGGCAAATCCAAATCTCAAGTGGGCCACACCACGAAAATTGCGGTCATAAAAGGTTTTTAACTATATGCATTTAATGCATTGTTTCGTGTGGTGTAGTCCACTTGAGCTTTGGATCTGGCTCAATTTTTTGCTCGTGCCATAAAATTAGCCTGCAAAACGGATGGACAACGTGGATAAGCCACACACACCACAGTGGCCCCAGAAGAATTTCACACCTTTCTTGGCTATAATGTTAAAAAAGCAACCCAGTGCACAAGCATGAAAAAGTGTGTGGAAATTACCTTGGTAAGTAATTATTACCCATTTACCGAAATTTACTTTAATGAATTGGAAAACAAGCACCCCTAATTTGTAAGTGAGTAATAATTATTTACTTAGTAATCACTGCATACTTCCCGATGCTTGATTTTATTGCTTACTTTTTAACACCATAATCAAGTACGTTGCAACATATATGTAGGGTCCATCATGATGTATGTAGGTTATCCGCACCATCCATCCGTTATGCCAGTTGAATTTAAGTCATGAAAAAAAAGAGAGGCAGCTTCAAAGCTCAAGTGGACCACACCACAGGAAAAAGGGAAACAAACACCTACCGTTAAAAACTTCTTAGCACCAGTGTTTACTTTAGTGTGCGCCACATGAATGTTGGATCTGCCTCATTTTCTGTCTCGTGCTTCAAAATTTTCTAATAAAATAGATGGACAACACAGATATGTCATATACATCATGGCGGGCCCACAAATTTAAACCCATCATTTTGGACTGGTTTTCAAAGCAAAAATACCTATGTATTTTCAAACCGGGTGAAATTATAATAAATGCTTGTTTATAGGGTATTTATTGTGGATTTGGAAAATCAAACTGCCCCCTAGAGAAATACTACCTGGCTCTCATGAGAACATTTTGAGATCTTATATAACATGAAATGTATATTCAATTCATAGACATTTCATCTTAACCTAAATGAGAGGTTAGGTAAAAATTATGGTGTTTTGTAACTCAAGTGGACCCTGGTGAAAATTTCATCTCACTTTACCATGGCCTACTAAAGTTTTAGATTAGGCTGAGCCCTTGGGTTTCAAGAGATAACTCATTTAGTTGGCATTTTGAATTGTATGGCCATTGAGATGAGAGTTCTCAAAAAGTTCCCAAGGGTTCATGTGAGAATCAGTAATGACTTATGAGAGAGCATTTCACTATACAATTATAAGCATATGATATGATATGTGGACCACACACCAAAAAAAAAAAAAAAATCATAGTTAACCATACGTTATAAAAAGTAACAAATAAAATTATCTCATGCATTTTATTTTTAACAGGGCCAGCTGTCCTGATGCAGAGTACGAGTGGACCTGATTGATGTACAACCATGCCACGTGTATGGTGGCCTTTGAAACACGTTTACCATGTAGTGATCACATACAACTAACTGCACTGTTTTTCTTGCCAATGCATCCCAGCCGTCAAAAAAAAAGGCCGATTCACCCATCAGGTGGGCCACATATACCCATCACCTGTAAAAAAAGGCCCATCTAACCATCAGGTGGGCCACACATATGTCGGGTCAGATCCTCGACTGTCCATTGATTTCAATGGCAGAGCCCACCTGATGGGTACACCTGATTTTTGTGACAGGTGATCTAAATGATGGGGACCACCTTTTGAGTGGCTAGGATGACCTTGACATGTGACACGCTGGCGGGAAAGTAGGTAAAGCATGGTTGGTGGAGCGAGGGACGGCTCTTATCTCATCAACGATTAACACTTGTGATTGATTGTGGGGTCCAGATATATTGGACTTGTGGAAGTGGATTTCGTCCTACCGCTACTAGGACGGACTCTGGCAAGGGCTCTGTGGGTCCCACTGTGATGTGTGTGTTTTATCCATGCCGTCCATCCATGTTAACAGATAATTTTAAGGCATGAACCCAAGAAGGAGTGAGATTTAAGGCTCAAGTGGACCACACCATAGGAAGCAGTGGTGATAATGTCGCCACCGTTGATGCGTTCTTATGGCCCACCGTAATGTTTATTTACCATCCAACATGTTCATAAGGTCAAATAGGCCTGGATGAAGGGAAAACACAAATATAAGCTTGATAAAATATTTCTGTGGTCCCCCAAGAAGTTTTCAACGGTAGGGGTTGAATCCCCACTGTTTCCCGTGGTGTGGTCTCTTTAAGCTTGTATCTACCTTATTTTTTAGCCTCATACCCTAAAATGATCCGGCAAAAAATGGATGGACGGCGTGGATAAAACACATACATCTCGGTGGGCCCCACAGAGCCTGGAAGGTGTACGACGCAATCCGCGTGCTGGAATTGTTGTAGGGTGCCATCACATCCAATGAGCTGTCCACACGGTCCACCACCACTATCCAAACGCGTAGACCGCCCAATTACACTCTCCCCCCACACATGCCAATATAGCATGTGTTTATGTGCGCGATCCAGATCGTTCATCAAATGGGCCCCAACGCATGGGTGCGATCGCAAATTCTGGTCACAGGGTGGGCCTCACCCGTACTGAAAAAATGGACGGCTAAGAAAATCTACCAATGTTCATTCCCCGTGCACATGTGATCCACCTAATGATAGGATCAGCTTCACTTTCGGCACCGACACAAACGGTGGGGTCCAACCTGACAAACAATCTGGACATAACAGGACACTGCCACGTCTGCACGTTGTGGGCCCCACAGCAGGGATCTGCGCTGATCCTCAGATGTGCTATTTTTATGACAGAGACACACAAGAAAAAAAAAAAAAGATACACTGGCAGAGCGTGATGGATGATGAGCAGGCACTTATAGGTTACTTTAAAATTGCATACGTATCATATAAGTATTCAAATTAAACCGTTCAAATTTTAGGTAACAACTTAGGTGTATCATAAACCTAAAATTTCACTTATTAGATTAACCGTCTATCAGATTAATGGACACCATTGGACGGTTAAAAATGAAAAATATCCGATGGTCTTATATCAGTGGATAAGTGTCCTTCAATCAGAGATTAGAATTACTCAACCGATCTGATCATTTTACTACAACTTTTCTGCAGTGGGGTCCACAATTTTAGTCAGTTTTAGTTGGCTTAATCTATGCCACGTGTAACATTTATAAGAGCCTGCCTATCAAGCCTCATATACAGCTAGTATCAAATAACTCTACTCAAAACAGAACGACCATTACCTACTCTCTCTGCCTTGCCTTGTCAGTTGTCACGCCCTCCTTGTCTGTCCTCGGGATTTTTTTTTTCCTTGCCTTGTCGTTGTCACGCCCTCCTTGTCTAACCTTCGGATTTTTTTTGAAACTCTGGCATAGTGTGATGGTTATACACATGATTTTATGCATTGAAATCTGGACAGAGACCATACATCCTTAGACTTAGGGTATGAGTCATGCATGAGTGCACCTTATTTAAGTTTCAAACTATTATAGATGCATTAGAATTTACTAAGTTCCAAATAGCATCATTCATTTCAAACTATTATAGATGCATTAGAATTTACTAACCAATTACTTAAACAATTTGAAATCCACATCTATGGTCCATCCATTTGAGACTTATTAAATGTTATCAGCTGTAAATAAAAACAAAATAATTAAATGTCTTGATTAAAAGTGGCTGCTTCTTCCTCCGTTAAGTAATGCCAATTATTTTGTTAGTCCTCCACCGGCTCTTCTTCCTGCTCAGGTAATGGTTCTGAGTGTTCAACATCTATATACATTTAATCCACATTTGTCAACTGAAAAGCTCAATGAGTGAACCCCATCATAATTCATATGCATGACAGTTAAAATAGGAACATCAAACCATACTTGTTAATGTAAAATGTATGCAAACATGTTATGTATACATGATGCTTGAATCATGTGGGAAACACATCCACTTGCTTGAGTTAGAATCCATCAACCTGCATCAACCCTCCTAGGGCCGGCATCTATCCCTCGGGTAGGCTTCCACTATTGCGCGGGCATCCAGGATGGTCCCTAGGTTACCGGGTACTGAAGTACCTACTGGTCTTCAGGAGAGATCCTCTCGGAAGTCTACATGATGCATGAGCGATGGTGCATGTAATGCTCATGTTCAGTTCACATCTTGTATTTTATATTAAAGATAAACCACAATTCATAGCCTATCTTAACATGTGAGAGGTAACACACGTTTCAGTATTTTAATTTCCACTAATATACGTAGTTCTCCAATGCAATGCATTTCAAATCATATATAGTTTATTATAAATTCCAATAACATATTTCAGAGGCAAGCAATTAATCATCACACAACTATTTTAATTACAACATACAGGAATTATGGTGGGGTTACTCACCTGTTATTGGTGACAAAACTCCCATTGGTTTTCCTACAAGCTTGTGTTATAATGGAAACTCTGGATCTACAATCAATGTATAATGTTCGTTTAATGTACTTTACTAGATCTCAGTTTGTTTGGTTCAATGGTAATCATCGTAAAAGGTTTTTAATGATAGCCTTCTACTGAACATTATATTCTGGGGGTGGGGTTCTCATGAGTTGGATCTGCTGCATTTAGGTTTAGTCTGTAGATGGACAGTGGAGATAAAATACATGTATCAAAATGGTTACAACACCACTATTCCAAGTGGTGCGGTTCTTATGAGTGTTGAATTTGTCCCATTTTTTGAAGTATGGCCTAAAATAATCTTTGAAAGATATGAATGATGGAGATGAACTGCATTAACAGGGTGGGGCATGAAAATGTTCCAAGCGTGGCTGTTTCGGCCATTTTTACACATTATTTTCTATTGTACCGTCCATCTGATGTTTGGATAGGGCTGATTTTTTATATCAGCCCTAAAATATCCCGATGGACCAAATTTGTGGGATGGGTGCTCCCAGGCATCGATGTGGGGCCTTTTCTGGGCCCTAAAATATTCCACTATTTCACTTAGTGCGGCCCACTAGAGAGTTAGATACAGTTCATTTTTTATCTCCAGCCATCAAACTGGCTGAGGAGACTAATGAACGGCTTGGATTTTAGAAAACACATCTAGGTGGGTCCAAAAGTAGACACAGTCCAAACTTGGACTGCTTGAACCGTGGTTGTCATTATCACCACTGTTTCAAGTGGTGTGGGCACCTGAGAGTCGGATCTTCATTTTCAAGCCCACATGAATGGTCATAAGCTCTCAATTACATGCAACTCGTTCGTTTTGAGGCTTGCCCAAGTGGGGTCCATGGTTGGTCCCTTGATCTGGGCCACTCACATGGTGAAACCTACTACGAGTGGCCCATACCCAAAAAAGTAAAGTAGGTTCAGGATAACCATAAACCACTTTTGATGCTTTTGGTAAGGTAGACTCAGACCACCAAAACCAGATCAAGCTCATTAGTGGCAGGGTCACTGTCTTTCTTTTTTTTTCATAGTTTATTGCAGTTTGGTGAGGGCCCATCTGGATGTTTTATCAAGAGCAGCTCATGGGATGTGCTCAATCTAAATATCGAGTTCGAAACATGAGGTTCGGGGCCTTGTCTTGTTGGTAGACTCTGAGGAGTTTCAACAAGGGGTCTTGGTTTCGAAACCCATCAGTGGTGAAATATCCACACTGCTAACAGCACCAGTGGGTGCGTTGAATGAGAATGGTGCAACTAAAAGAAAATAAGGAAATAGCGGAGCAATTCCTAATTTGAATGTACATCCAAACAAGCCTCCTCAAGCAAGAAGATAAATTCCGACCAGCTTGAACGCCCTACGCTTGGGTTCACTAGCGAATCCACGCATGATTTTGGTCCGTTTGGATTTTTTTTTTTTTCTTTTAAAGGTGGGAGCACACCACTTAATTTAATTATAGAGGAAATATAGGCTTCAATTGATGGGAGGGGAATATAAACCACGCTCTTATAAATTATTCAGAATCATTGTCCAAATCTTAATTTAATCAGGATATCTAGTTATTAAAAAAGCTTCAGTGGACTCAAAATTAAGAAAGTGGTTGGTTAGGAAATTTCATTCTTAGAGTAGTGGTTTCAGCACGCTCAAAAAATAAAGAGCTCTCTTCTATATAAAATGTAGTGGTTTTAGCACGCTCAAAAAATAAAGAGCTCTCTTCTATATAAAATGTAAGTAAAACCCTTTCATCTCTCTTATTTTTTAATAAAATAATTTGTCTTTTAGTCTCTCTCTCAGCACTTGGGTTGTCAATGGGCCAGTCTCTCTCTTCCTGTTTTCTTAGCACTAGGGTTGTCAATGGGCCAAGTTGGCCTGCCTTGGGCTAAGCTTGGGCTGAAGTATGAAGCCCGAGGGCTGGGCCAGGCTTAAAATTCAGTCCTATTCAGAAATGGGCCAGCCCAGCTTATTATGATTCATGAGAGTAATTTTGTACCTGCACATACAATGCTTCAAACGGCCCAGCATAAACATTTTGTGCCGGGGTCAACTTGAATTATTTTGGATTGTCACCGGCATGAGCCAAGCGCGGGTCTATGATAAAAAATGTGGGCCAGACTTGAATAGAGCTTGGCCCGACCCTACTCTAGACCATTGACACCTCTACTCAACATTCTCTTCTTTTTATCTTTTTCTTTTTTCTTTTCCAAGGATGTTAAGACTCTTTTCCATAGCTTTGCTTGTGTGATTTTCACGCCTCATACAATTAAACTGACCAATACGTGGAGACAAAAGGCTCTACCTATTCCTAGACAACACAATTTAAAAAATCGAATTCTAAAGCTATCACAAGCATGGTTAGCTAATGCATCAGCAACCTGATTTCCCTCCGGCCTAGATGCTCATATGAATTGTATTCAAAACAATCAATTTAATCATGCAAAATTAACTAAAATCAATGATGCTTCTTATTATTCAAAAATCTCAATATGAAAGAAGTCCTTATATTTCAACTATTTTCCTTTCAAATCTAACTTGAATGTGCTCAAATTGCAAATTTGGAGCCAGACCTTCAATATGAATTGTAATATGATTTGATGGTCCGTCCAAAACACCTCAAAATAATAGCAAAAATCTTAATTATATGGCTTTTAAACACCCCTTAATGATGGTAAAAAAACAAGGAAAAATGTCATTGAACTCAGAATCTCTAATGTTAGAGGCTTACTTAACACAATCTAATTTTAAAAGATAATCTGAGTTGTATTGCTAACGCATTTTAAAATATATATATAGTTCTTCGCGTGAAAAATCGCAAAGGTTTGCTAGAATACATCCTCGCTTATTGCTATTTTTTTTATTGGGATTGTAGCCATTGGATTTGTGGTCATGTTTCAATGATCTAAAATGTTTTTATGGCAGGCTTTATTGCTGTTGGAAAATAGCCAAAAAAAAAAAAAAAGCCCTCTTAAATTGAAATATTTCAACCTTTTGATCCTTTAGGGCGTGTTTGACTATGTGGAATTTGATCCCCAACATGCATATTAGAGCTTATACATGAGTGCAGCAGTGGCATTAGAAGATAAGACTTGGAACAATACTCATGTATGAATACATTATTTTTCAGTGATTTCTCTTGATAGTAGAATTTGGTTTATTGCTTTTAAATTTTTCAAAATTTAGATAATTTTAGTTCTAAATTTTAGCTGCACATACAAAATACCGTCTGTTGTAGACAAATTTGGCTTTAAAGAGAAGTGAGGAATCACGGTCGCATCTCCAAAATGCGACCAGCCCGGCTCGTGCTCGAAGAAAGGGGTCGCATCTCCAAAATGCGACCAGCCCAACTCGTGCTCGAAGAAAGGGGTCGCATCTCCAAAATGCGACCAGCCCGGCTCGTGCTTGAAGAAAGGGGTCGCATCTCCAAAATGCAATCAGCCCGGCTCGTGCTCGACGAAGGGGTCGCATCTTCACCATGCGAGCACTCTTGATATGAGCAGCTTCCGTCATGTGAGCAGCCCTGGTCTCTGGTCTCTGGTTTTTGGTTTTTGGTCTCTGGTCTCTGGTCTCTGGCGAGGACGTCCTTCAGCTCATAGTACTAGTAGCCTATATAGGCCGATTTTGGCTTGTTTCTATTTGTAGCTCCGAACCATGGGAGATCTCCATCAAGAGACGTAATCAGTTAGACGTGTAAAGTGGTTAGGCTATCCCCTTATCTAAGGATTAACAGGATAAGTGCCTTATCCCCTGAGATCAGCAGGCTATCCCCTTATCTAAGGATTAACAGGATAAGTGCCTTATCCCCTGAAATCAGCAATGATCTTAACGGCTTGCGTAACAGACTGGATCACCCGGATCTGCATAAATAGATGACCTCACAGATGATAAAGGTACACAATCTCTAAGTCTACATTTCACACTTCATCTTACTATCACAGTACCCGTACTGACTTTGCCATCGGAGGGCCATAAGCCGGTCCAACCGGCAGTGGTCCTAACCTTTCTTGGTGATTGCAGGTTCCCCAATCTACACCATTCATCTCCGATTGGAGGTCAGACAACGAAGAATCAAAGTTGGTCTCTGACCAACATCTGTTAGCCAATTTTTGGCGTTAACAGATTGGCGCCGTCTGTGGGAACGACTAAATTGTTCTCGCCTATTTCTTCCTTCGTCGTTCACTTCTCCATTTTACCTAATCAATGGTTAGCATCATCTACCACACATGCTCAACCAAGAGTTGGTGGATCATTTCACACGTGCATCTCCACCAGTCTCATCTTCCTCTCCAGCACTCCAACGTCAGGAGGGGCCCACATCTCCACCAAGCCGCTCAGTCGTCCATCAGTTAAGGACGTTGCACCCATCATCGATGGCCTTCATCTTGCATGTACATCCCATCTTCCAGAGACCAGGGCATCATAAGTGTACAACCCCTCATCCAACGTTCCTGATTCCACGTCACCTAGCCTTCATAAGTGTAAACATCCATCCTAATGATGGACATCATCAATGCCCAACAGGTGGACCATCTTCAATCATCAGCACCTGATCAACCAACGATGCAGATGGGCGTCCATCCTCTCTGTCCAGCGGGATCTGCATTCACATGTCATGCAACCATCACATCGATCTTCTCAGCTCCAACATTCCGCAGCTGTCTGGAACGTGCAACCCCCTCAAAGCCCAGCCGTTGATCACACCTCATAGATCTGCCCCGTTCATCAGCATGAGAAACCTCAGCCACAAAGTTGCCTCATCCAGAACCTTGTCACAGACTCTGATTTGCCAAAATTGATAAACGACTTGGATTTCCCATAAGACTCCTCGGTGGATCCCACCTAACGTCCATAGCAAAATCGCGCTCCTGTATCTGTTTCGAGAGTATCCGTCATAGCGGGACTCGCTCCTCACCAGCGGCAATGTCGCGCACATCTCCCGCTGGTAGTCCGTGCAGAACCCCTCCAATTCAATCATTCTTAAGCATATCGGATCTCACGGATCAACTTCACCATCCAACCGTCCATCAGAGACAGCAAGCTACAACATCTCCAACAAATAAAAACCCAGCCGTTGTAGCACATGAAGCTCTTCCCAGCAACCGCTCATCCATCTCATGCGGTCAACCACACCTCCAACTCCATGCTAAGGACATCGTCAACCAACAATGGAGCTTGCATCATCTAACATCCATCATGGATAATCCATCCTCTTTAACTATCCACTCCAGCAGCTAGGACGCCTCCTTCATTCATGAACCAGCACACGCACCACCAGCGACATCCAAACCTTCTATAGTGATGGAACCCATGTTCCTGATCCAAACCGTCCATTTGATCCAAGCTCTTGGAAAACTTTGATCGTCCAAAGCTTTTTCATTATTTCCTGTTATGCAGCCCGCCAGAGTTCAAGACCTGCTTCGTATTTGAGTTCACAGATCATCTGAATCTCGCAAAACTAATCAATGACTTGGATTTCCTAATCTTACCTCGTAATGGATCACCATTCGTCATCACATGTGGGGCCAGCAACCATCAACGCCGTCCAGCTGATCTTCCTCATCCAGCTAGCGGTCATCCACTCCATCCATTGCAAATGGTTCGGCTTGTGGAGGAGATTCCCAAGCCTCAGGAAAAGCGTATACTCGAAAGGCATGCCAGAAGCCTTAGCATATTTATTGGGTGGAGAAATCATCCAGCACGTTAAGTTTGGAGCCATCATCCAATCTCTCTCTCTCTCTCTCTCACGAAGATGCTAAAGGAATCCATTTCCCTCATAAGGATTCCATCGTTGTAGCGTTAAAGCTCTCGTGCCTCAACGAAATGGAATATGAAGCCTTAATTGTCGGCCTCAAATTAGCAAATATACACGCAATAAGGAACCTACTTATTCACAACGACTCTCAGCTCGTTGTATATTAAGTGCTCAACGAATTCGAGGCAAAGGAGGAGCGGATGGCTTCGTACAAATCTCAGGTACTCATCTTGCTCGCTCAAATTGAACAAATATAAAATAAGTCATATTCCTCGAGAGGAGAACAAGCTCGCAGGTTCTTTGGCAAAATTATCTTCTGCACCTGAGTCCGATCTGATGCAAGCTGTTCTTATCGAGCATCTATCTACCCCGAGTGTCGATCAAGTTGCTCCAGAGCAGCTCGCACATTACTTTTATCTTCCTGTTGGATGGACCCCATCATCTTTTACTCCAAAGCGGATGACTCCCAGATGATAAAAATCAGCCCGACAATTCGCTATCGTGCTGCCAGGTACATCTTACAAAATGAAAAATTGTTACATAAAAGTTTTACTTTACTGTATTTAAAGTGTCTCCATCCAGAAGAAGCACACCGTGTTCTAGATGAAATACACCAGGGGGCATGCGGTAATCATCCCAAAGGACGGTCTTTAGCAAACAAAGCAATGAGACAATGATACTATTGGCCCACTATGAAGGCGGATGCTATCGAATTCTCAAAGAAATGTAACAAATATTAGCGATATTCTCCATTCCCTCATTTACCGTCTGAGTAAATGACGTCGATGGACGGTCCTTAGCCTTTCGCTCAATGGAGAATCGATATAATCAGACAACTACCTATGGGAAAAGGACGTGGCAGTCGATTACTTCACCTCGATCTCCTAGAAGAGAAAATGAACATATCTTGTCTTCGAGTAGTGGCTTATCAACAACGTATAGCCCGTTGTCATAATTCTAAGGTCAAAATCAGGGTTTTTTAGCTCGACAACTTGGTGCTCAGGCAAAACATCGGAACAGCCACTCGGTCATTGCATCTTAACTGGGAAGGCCCGTATCGAGTCATCAAGATTGCTCGACCAGGTACATATTATCTAGAAGACATGCGAGGAAGACCCCTACGTCACCCTTGGCACATGGAACATTTACTCTGATATTTTTCATAAAGCATGTGAATATTGGACCATTCCTAAATAAAGACGATCTCTCTCATTCCAGTTGTTCAGCTATGGAATCTATAACTTGGTCGCTACTCCATTTTTTGGACCCGAATAGCCCCGAAGGGAATACACACATTCTCTTGGCCAATCTTCTGCCCTTGGTAGAATCAAAGCCTCAATCGATAGATCAGTCTATCTCTATGCGGATATGGTCGCCAAGACCTCCCAGATTGAGCCCAACTCATTTTCATGAGTTGAGTAAAACATTATTGCATGAAGTGACTAAGTCATCTGCTCACCGCAGGGCCAAAGACTCAATTGATAGGCCAGTCTATCTCTATGCAGAAAGCTGGCACTTATAAATGCATGCTCAATCATGTACGGCTTCTCCTCCGAAAATAGGCGGTTACATATACATACAAGTCCTTCGCGTAGCTCCTCAACACTAAGGAAAGTCATTATCAGATTGTTCGATAGCGAGCCCCCTCCGTTTATAGTTCATCTCAGATCCCCGAGCAATGCCATCCGATCAACATGCGAGCAGCTCGGCTCGTGAGCACTCCGGACATATGACCACTCTCGTCATGAGTACTCCGGACATATGACCACTCTCGTCATGAGCACTCCCGACGTATGACCACTCTCGTCATGAGCACTCCTGACATGTGAGCAGCTCCCGAACATGCGACTAACTTTATGGCCTTTGGGGTCGGAGCCTGCTTAGGACTCCCAGTTGCCGGAGACGTAAAACCATTTTTTCCTCCATCCAGGGCAATTGGAGGAGGGGTTCCCCAGAATGAAGTTATTCCGGTGCCAAAAGCAAAGCCATTATGTTGTTATTTATACCCTGCAGCCGAAAATTCGAAAATGAAGAAAATTCTGCAGGGTATGATATTTATACGCAATCATTTCTTTGATTTGGTTGACACGCGGCAGCCTCTCATCCTGCACGACAGACGAATGGGCAGAAGCATTAAATATGGAGACACGTGGCGACCGACGCCTCATTTCTTGCGGCAGGAAAAGCTGCGTAAAAGCTGGCCATCATAAATGAAGAATCATGTTAAATAAATCATGCGCGATTCTCTCCCAGCAGTCAGCTACGCATACAAGCAAAACCCTTAGCATAGTTCCTCAACGCCAAGGGTTTGGGGGGCACTTGTTGTAGACAAATTTGGCTTTAAAGAGAAGTGAGGAATCGCGGTCGCATCTCCAAAATGCGACCAGCCCGGCTCGTGCTCGAAGAAAGGGGTCGCATCTTCAAAATGCGACCAGCCCGACTCGTGCTCGAAGAAAGGGATCGCATCTCCAAAATGCGACCAGCCCGGTTCGTGCTCGAAGAAAGGAGTCGCATCTCCAAAATGGGACCAGCTCGGCTCGTGCTCGAAGAAAGGGGTCGCATCTCCAAAATGCGACCAGCCAGGCTCGTGCTCGACGAAGGGGTCGCATCTTCACCATGCGAGCACTCTTGATATGAGAGCTTCCATCATGTGAGTAGCTCTGGTCTCTGGTTTCTGGTCTCTGGTCTCTGGTTTCTGGTCTCTGGTCTCTGGTATCTGGTCTCTGGCGAGGACGTCCTTCAGCTCATAGTACCAGCAGCCTATATAGGCCGATTTTGGCTTGTTTCTATTTGTAGCTTCGAACCATGGGAGATCTCCATCAAGAGACGTAATCAGTTAGACGTGTAAAGTGGTTAGGCTATCCCCTTATCTAAGGATTAACAGGATAAGTGCCTTATCCCCTGAAATCAGCAGGCTATCCTCTTATCTAAGGATTAACAGGATAAGTGCCTTATCCCCTGAAATCAGCAGTGATCTTAACGGCTTGCGTAACAGACTGGATCACCCGGATCTGCATAAATAGATGACCTCACAGATGATAAAGGTACACAATCTCTAAGCCTACATTTCACACTTCATCTTACTATCACAGTACCCGTACTGACTTTGCCATCGGAGGGCCATAAGCCGGTCCAACCGGCGGTGGTCCTAACCTTTCTTGGTGATTGCAGGTTCCCCAATCTACACCATTCATCTCCGATTGGAGGTCAGATGATGAAGAATCAAAGTTGGTCTCTGACCAACATCTGTTAGCCAATTTTTGTCGTTAACACCGTCCCACAAAAAAAATTCACATGGGCCACTCTAGTGGGAATAATGTAAAATTGCTCATAAAACCTCTAAGTTCATGGTGTGAGCCACATGAGTATTAGATTAGGCCTATTTTTCTATCTTCGTTTCATCTTGGTTAGTTACACTTGCATAGGGCTAGTCCCATGCAAGAAACTCAAATGGGCCACACTAATGGGAACAATGAAAAATTGCTCCTAAAACCTCTAAGTTTACAAGGGGTGGGCGACATGAGTTTTGGATTTAGCTTATTTTTCTATCTTCATTTCATCCTAGTGAGTTACACTTGCTTATCGGGTTTGATGAAAAGGGCACACCATAGTTGCCCCATACAAAAATCAATGGTCGGGATCCCATCCCCACTATTCCTTGTGGTTCTGCCCACCTTAGTTGTGGATCTAGCTATTTTGTCCTACAATTTGGAATCCAAGATTAAACAGAGTAGTTTTGCTAAGAAAATGTATGTGTGTGTGTGGGTGTTTTTTTTTTTTCCATTCTGAAAATCTATTTTTATGTTTTAAGGATGTTTGTTAGCTAATTAATTAATCAATTTTAAAAATAATTTTCAAATTTGTACTTCTTTCTACACTCGCCGAGCCCACATTTCTTATTGGTCTTCTTCAAACTTGGGAAAACACTTATAAAATTGAAGAATCTGGATCCTCTGCTCATACCGAGTAGAGGTTCAAAGAACCTCTGCTGCTCCCTCTCTCATTGGCCAGACTATGTCAAAGCTGGTCGGCTCTGATGGGCGCGGATCAGTGGGACTAGCATAAGGGGTGGTTTCACATCTTTGTGAGCCCCACCATGATGTATGTGTTTTATCCACACCGTCCATCCATTTTTCCATCTTATTTTAAGGCACGATCCAAAAAAATGAGACAAATCCATATCTCAGGTGGACCACACCATAGGAAAACAGTGGAAATTGATGCTTACCTAGAAAACTTTTTGGGGGCCACAGAAGTTTGGTATCAAGCTAATATTTTTTTTTCCCCTTCATCTAGGTCTGTGGCCTTATCAAGAGGTTGGATGGCAAATAAACATTACAGTGGGCCCTAGGAAGATTTTAATGGTGGACGTTCAATCCCCACTGTTTTCCTATGGTGTGGTCCACTTGAGATTTTTATTTGTCTCATTTTTGGGCTTGTACCTTAAAATAAGATGGAAGAATGGACGGACGGTGTAGATAAAACACATACATCATGGTAGGGCCCACAGAGATTTGAAACCACCCCTTATGCTAGTCCCATGGGACTAGCTGATCCGCGCTCAGCTCTAACACAGTCTAGCAAAGTTGACCAATGAGAGAGGTGAAAAGCAAGATCTCTGTACTCTGTATGAGCAAAGGATTCGGCCTCAAAATGGAATTATCTCTCTCTTTAGATGGTTCATTAATTGCACAAAGTGTAGAGCCGCACACCTTCATACATGTGACATGACACATGGGTCTGAGATCATATCCATCCACCATTTGGTCCAATCATGTTTTCTTTAAAAATGATTTGGTCCACTCAAAAAGTGGGCCCCAATGATGGAAACAGGTTGATGGGTTACAAACATCAACCAAGTGTTTTAAAGCCACATATTTTTTTCTTTCTTCAAACTGTAGTCCGTGGATCAACCTGCTGTGAAACTTAAACATTATGTGGAATAATCGGATCGTCTATGCATCAACAATGGAGATTCCATACTGTAATCTTAAATCCATACCTGATTGGGAAGACATTCCCAACGCCGTCGTGTTGCCAAGAAGAACTCTTGGTCTTCCGCACCTTACACCTTTAGGAGAACCACTCAATGGAACTAGGGTTTTCTCTTGTGTGTTGGTGAGGGGACCAAGACATATGAAATTGAATTGGGTTGGAATATTAGAAACTCCATATGAATTGTGGACAGGGCGAAAGCCTAGTCTACGATATTTTCATGTATGGGGTTGTCCTGTAGAAGCTAAACCTTATAACCCGTATGAAAGAAAGATTGACCCTATAACTGTTAGTTGCTTCTTTATTGGATACCCAGAAAGATCAAAAGGATTGAGATTTTATTGTCCAGCATATTCCATGAGAGTCATTGAGACTGCGAATGCTAGGTTTATTGAGAACACTGAAGATAGTGGGAGCACAAATTTAAGAGATATTGTATTTGAAGAAGAGCGGATTGTGATTCCCACCACAATCATTCAGAATAGCGTGGTTATCCGTCCATCAATGGACCCTAAGATCCCTATGGATGACCATGTAGAGCCTCAGATACAACCTACTGATGAGGAAATGGAAAATCCAATTCAGAATAATGAGCCATTATGACAATCACATAGAGAGATAAGATCTGCAACACCAGACGATTACATCGTCTATTTGCAGGAGCATGAGTTTGACATTGGGGTTGAAAAGGATCCTGTGTCCCTTTCACAGGTCGAACAAAGTGCGAATTCTTCTCATTGGTTCAATGCCATAAAGGATGAATTGAAATCCCTGAAGGACAACAAAGTCTGGGACCTTGTTGAATTGCCTGAAGGGATTAGGCCGATTGGTTGTAAATGGGTATTTAAAACCAAACGGGACTCTAAGGGCAATATCGAAAGGTATAAAGCCAGACTAGTTGTAAAGGGTTTCACTCAGCTTGAGGGCATTGACTTTAAGGAAACTTTCTCACCTATATCTAAGAAAGACTCCTTTAGCATCATTATAGCTCTTGTGGCTCATATGGATAAGGAGCTACATCAAATGGACGTGAAAACTGCGTTTCTCAATGGAGATCTAATGGAGAACATATATATGTTGCAGCCAGAAGGTTTTAAAGCCAAAGGCTCAGAACATCTGGTCTGTAAACTTAAGAAGTCCATTTATGAGTTTAAACAGGCATCACGACAGTGGTACCTAAAGTTCCATGAAATCGTTTCCTCATATGGTTTCATTGAAAACACTGCGGATGAGTGCATATATGTGAAAATTAATGGGAGTTGACTGTGAAACTTAAACATTATGCGGAATAATCGGATCGTCTATGCATCAACAATGGAGATTCCATACTGTAATATTAAAGCCATACCTGATTGGGAAGACATTCCCGAAGCCATCCTCTTGCCGAGAAGAACTCTTGGTCTTCCGCACCTTACACCTTTAGGAGAACCACTCAATGGAACTAGGATTTTCTCTTGTGTGTTGGTGACGGGACCAAGACATATATTCATAGGAAAGAGGGCCAGAGAAGCTTACCCATCACACTTCTCTCTTCTAAGGTCTCCACACCATAGGTTTCCATATCTGGCTTAATAACTGCGAATAGGGACCACGGTTCAAGCGTCCCGCCCCAAACCTATTTGCAATGATCACAACTATAATGAGGCCCACTAAATCGATCAATCTGAAGAATCCAACGATCATGATCTAAACTGATGATCATGTGTGGCCCACCTAATGGAGTCTTACATTCTCCCACTTGGGCTATACTCATCTCTGAAGGAAAACAAAACATTTTATTTTATTTTGTGAAAAATACTTTATAAAACGTATTTGTTTCAAAAAATTCCTAATGGGCGCCCTACTGATTTCAAAACAATACCGTTGGATAGTCATGAGCAACGCTTATCAGATCCGGTCCATCAAGACCACTGATACTGAATCGTGGTAGTCAACATAACATTTAATATTTTAGAAGTGTGATGAATCACGATCACAAATACCAATAGCCTTAACGACATGGATCAATGATATGGGGTGTGGTATGAAGATTACACGTTTAATGTGATCATACGTGCTTATCTTCAAGTGGTCCTTCTGAACGTGTCTCTAAGACACAAACCAAAGTCTTGCTTACTCAAAACTAAATGTGCACTTTGAAGGAGAAACAAGATATAAACTGAAAAACAGAATCATCAATGCATAAAAGAGATCTCTAAAATGTCTGGACATAATCGGATCATATATGAAAACTCCCACTACTGAAATACATCCTTAGGATTAACAACTCCCATAGACGTCACATGCTCCTTAAAGAGCGTGATAGGAAGGCCTTTAGTAAGAGGATCCACTATCATCAGCCTTGTGTCGATGAGTTCCACAGACACTTGACGATTCTGAACTCTCTTATTCACAACAAGGTATTTAATGTCAATGTGCTTTGACCTCGATGAATGCTTGTTGTTGTTGGAGAAGTTAACTGCAGCTGAACTACCACAATAGATTTTCGATGGTTTCGGGATCATCTGCACAACCTGTAAATCAGAGAAAAAACTCTGAAGCCAGACCGCTTGATTCATGGCTTCATGACAAGCTACATACTCTGCTTCCATGGTAGATGATGCCGTAATCGACTGTTTCACACTCTTCCTTGATACGGCTCCACTAACCATCATGAATACATAGCCTGATGTGGACTTCTTGCTGTCGAGACAACCAGCAAAATCTGCATCTATATATCCTACCAACTCCAAATGGTTGGATCTCCTATATGTGAGTTCGAAGTCCTTTGTCCTTTGCAGGTAGCGCAACACTTTCTTTACAGCTATCCAATGATTCATTCATGGATTGCTAAGGTACTTGCCCAACATTCATAGCTGGACATTCAAAGCATAAAACTCGCATTAATAAACAAGTCCCATATAACAATGCATGAATATAAACCACAAATATCATGCATGTATGTTCATTCGATTGATTTGGGCCTTCAATCAAATGACCCAGAATGATGATGGGCCATAATCATCAAAATCTGGCAAGAGCCCAGCGTATCATCACAATTCCTCCTTTGGGCGAAATTGTAACATACAGGAGGCTCTACTGAACATGAAGCTGATCAATGCTAGTGAAATAAATCTAAGACGCCCATAATCTTTGGATGAAATGAGTCTCTAAAACTTATATTGTCATCACCAATCACTCCATCCCGCTCACATTCAGCCAAATGATGATGCTTCTTTGTTTTGACCACCGCTTGCCTAAATGTGAATGCAACTGAATGCAATCCTATAATGGAAGGTCACTGAATTCCATATACTGAAGTCTGAGACCAAAGATTTTCACCAATTGAGGTCACTTTGGTGGCTAACACAACCAGCTGCAATCCCTACTCCCAGACTCAAGAATTGCTACATGGTCCTGCCCACAACGGACCATACTGTAGGAGTCCTGATTCAATCTAAAATACAGTTGATAATGACCGCCCATAGGCTCAAGCTTATTCTAAAGTGATGGTTGGATTTTATTTTAATGGTCAATCACTGAATATCAACTTGAAAATATGGGTAATGGCCATATTTCATATCAAATCAGAACCAAATTGTATAACCATCTTAACTGAATTACCTAGGCCATCTATGAAATGAAACCTACCAACCATCAATATAAATTTATGGTTTACTCATGCTAAAATTTCCTAAGTGTAATGATTCAATGGTTAAGATCATCATGTTAGGACATTGGGCCTGAATCTCCAAAGTGGGCCCCATAAGGTCCATAAGAATGAACAGATCATTAGGCCCCATAAGTGACTTAAATAAGCTCAAATCTAAGCCCAATTAATCATCCAACATCATCAGCGCACAATAGGCCCAAACAACACCCAAATCAGTCCGTGATATCAAAGAGTGAATGACAAAATTAATATTAAGGTTGGACCCAAGATAAGCATCAAAGTGGCCCAAAAATTTGGGCTTGAATTCATGATGGTGTAAGCTTTGATTAGGTCTAAAGATGGTCATTAAAACAGGCCTAAAAAAGAGCTTGATATGGCTCCAAAACCCAACTGAAACATGCTAAATAAGCTCGGGTTTTGCTGTAATATATCAATATATCCAAAGGATGAATGGACAATATGCTCAAGAGTTGGGCGCATAACAAGCATCCAATGGGCCCTAAATTGGGCTGGATTCAACAGGGCATGAGCTTAAAACAAGGCTCAAAACCATTCAGCAAATGGGCCCAAAATTGTCATCAAAGTGCACTCTAAAGTAGGGCCCAAGATCTGCCTAAACAAGCCCAAAGGCAGGCCCATCTCCTGCTAGAAACAAGCCCAAGAGAGAATTCATGTGCTGGACCCAATAGACAGCTCAATAGCCCATTAGGCAGGCCCAAAATGCAGGCCGTGATCCAGCTGGAAACGGACCCAATGCAGGCCTATATTAAAAAAATTTAGCTAAACACACTTGTCCATGCCCACTCATAGCACCACAGGCCCTAAACTGTAAAGGCCCAACATGTGGCCAAATCCAATCAAAATCCCAAAACAGCAACTCTAGTTGTTTCACCGCCACAATGTATTCTTGCCAAAACAGAAATGCCATATCCCATCCCTAGCACTAGGCATGGAAGCTGGTATTATGCAAATCAGACTTTGTTTCCATAAACAGCGGCAACACCATCTGCCACTATCCGAAAAAACCCTAATCGCCGCCAACATCCTCTCTCCAATAATGGCCACCATCGCCATTCCTATTTTGTTCCATGGCAGCTATGGTCGTTGGAGATCTGGGCAACCCAAATCCGACGACTATGACTGGTGTTTTATGTGGCCGGCGACAACAATTGCTACAAGGAGATGGGTGGTCGGTACCAAATTCACAACCCACACAAATTGCCCTTTTTTTTTTTTTTTAATGGATTTGGGTGAATAGTGGACAGATCCAAATCTGGCCAGAATGATTGGAATGGTTGCCAGAATCTGACTCAACACCAATCAACTCCATGATCATCTTCACCCTAGTGGAGGAAGAGAGATGAGTGGCTACCATCCGGGTCTCTGCTGATGTGGAAGAAAACCATCATACCTTCCAACGGTCGACCAACAAACTCTTGTTGTTTTTTTTTTGTTTTTTATTTTTATTTTTATGTGATGGGTTCTGCCATTGATGTCTGAATCAGGAAGGAGATGATGCCGCTGCCAGCAAACCAATCATCTCCACTCCTTTAACGGCAGCCTTCGCCATCAATGGATCTATGATAGGTGGGTTTCCAGCTAGATGGGAGATGATTTGGGGTTGACGAATATGGCTGATTGAGGACCACCACAATGGGTTTTGGGGAAGGGGTTTTCCGCTGGAGCAACAGTTATTAAAAGATAAACTCCATGGCACGCCATCTCCTCTATATCCATGGCCATGGGTGTCGGATCTCAAATCAAGGCCGTCGAATCTCAAATCAGGGCTGTCGGAATCCATGGTTGCTCTAATCCAATCGTATAGTTTCCAGCAACCCTGAATAGGTGGCACTGAACAGGGTAACCAATGGCCTCTGCCATCAATCGAAGGTTGATGACATTCGACCATGGCTGATTGGTGGGGATGATGACAAGATCAAATATCAGATGCATCCCGACAACAGGGTTTTTTTTTTTTTTTTTAAATCTGAGTCTGTGGGCTACATAGAGATAACCCACAATTCCACGGCTACCAATCAAAGACCGGCCTCAATGGGGAATCATGGCATGTCCTCCCGATTACAAGAAGAGGCCATTCACGAGATAAAAAAAATCCACCAAGATCGATGCATAGGGGCTTTGATACCAACTGTGAAACTTAAATATTATGCGGAATAATCGGATCGTCTATGCATCAACAATGGAGATTCCATACTGTAATCTTAAAGCCATACCTGATTGGGAAGACATTCCCGACACCGTCGTGTTGCCGAGAAGAACTCTTGGTCTTCCGCACCTTACACCTTTAGGAGAACCACTCAATGGAACTAGGGTTTTCTCTTGTGTGTTGGTGAGGGGACCAAGACATATATTTATAGGAAAGAGGGCCAGAGAAGCTTACCCATCACACTTCTCTCCTCTAAGGTCTCCACACTTTAGGTTTCCATATCTGGCTTAATAACTGCGAATAGGGACTACGGTTCAAGCGTCCCGCTCCAAACCTATTTTCAATGATCACAACTATAATGGGGCCCACTAAATCGGTCAATCTGAAGAATCCAACGATCATGATCTAAATTGATGATCATGTGTGGCCCACCTAATGGAGTCTTACACCTAATTAGTAGTGCCTTTCTAATGGATGGATTGGATCTCGGATCTACATGCAATGATGGCAAATGTGTGGTGTATACATGAGTTGTATTGCACATGGCCGTGGACCTAGCAAGTCTCATCCCTGGAAGTCCCACCCACGTTGATTTCCTAAAACCCTAACCTGCAGTGTTGTGGGGCCCACCATAATAGCCGTGTGAAATCCACTCTATTCATTTGTTTCGCCATATGATGTTACGGCATAACTCCAAAAAATGAGAAAGATCCAAGACCTAAGTGGGGCATGCCACATGAATCAGAGGGGATTCAATGCTCACCATTGAAGCCTTAGCAGTGAAATTGTTCTTGGCATGCATGTTTACCAAATACACACATTCTCACATAAGCAATTCTAAAAACAACTACAAAGAATATTTTCTAAATAATTAATTTTACAGTTGCTAGAAGCAACACCAAATAGGCCCTTAATTTAATGCTATAAGCTTATTCTACCAGTTCTACATGTGGGGCCCACCAAGTGTGTGTATGGCATCTAACCTGTCCAACAAGGTCACCTCGCTGCGAAAGTTGAGCCACCCAAAAATCAGGCCTACGCAATACCAATTGGGGCACCACGTGATAATGGAGGTTTTGATATGATTATCAATTGTTTTCTATCAAAGGGGTGCAACCCACCTAATGATTGTACATGCTTGATTTTTATGGCCTCACCATACAAGACATGAACGGTTGGATGGTATACTATATACATAACAAAGTGCACCATGTGATATATGAATGTTATATACACATCTATAATGGGGCCACCATTTAGAAGATTTACCTCCACGCAAGCGCGTATATAATTCCTATGTCAAAAATTCTAATATAATAATCGTGTGGAATTTAACATTTTTGGTCTTTTTCGCTAAGAAATGCTATCATTTAATAAATATTTTCATACACATTTAATATTTCAAATTTAAGGTGTACCTAGATTTTAAAATATTTAAAATTTAAATAATTTCATAGTAATGCATAGTAATAATAATTAAATATTTAAAATATTGCACAACAATAAATTTACAAGTACTAATAGATACCAAGAATATAAAATATTTAAAATACTAAAATTTAAATAGTTTTAAAATATTGCATACTAAATATTTAATTATTACGAGAAATTTATTAAAAAAATTATAATTAAATTAATTTAAACATTTTGAATATTTTTAAATTAGTAAAAGAAAGTTATGCATGTTAAAGTTATCATATATCATTTTTCATGCATATTTCTCTCCTAATAAAAAAATTGTATCAATTTGTATTATTATCAACTTATTGTCTCTTGGATGTTTTAATTATAAAAATAAATAAATTTAATTATAAAAATTTAATGAGTTTTTGTTTAACATTAAAGTTTCCCTAATTAAATATTTACTATGCAATGTTTTTAGATGATTTAAAATTCAACTATTTAAAATCTTGGTATATCTTAATAGTTTTAAATTATTTATTAAGCAAAATTTAAATATTATGTAATATTTTAAATATGTTAAAAGATATAAGCTCCTTAAGATGGTACAATTTTTTAAAATTTTAATTATAAATTTCTCTTTTAATAAATAATAGTTTTACCATTTGTAGTATTGAAGTCTTTAGTCAAATATTTTAATTATAAAATAAATAAATTTAATTATGGAACTTTTAATGAATTTTCGTGGTAATTTTCTAAGTTTAAATGAATTTTCATCTTTACCTAGAAAGGTGTGTATTATATATGATACTATTTGTATGGTATCTTAGTAAATGGATTTTTACTGCAAAATTCCTCAAAGAATTGGTTTTTACTAAATAGTGCCCCCAGTAATTGATATTTTTGGACCATGCTTTTCAAAGAAGAAATTACATTATTACCCTTGTTTTCTTCTTTCTTAAAAATCAAAAGTGGTACGTGTCTCACATCTAATCTATCCAAAAGATTCACACTAACATTACTATTAGATGGACAAAAAACTAACAAATCCAATCGTAAGATGGGACAATCCTTAAAAAAATAAAGTACACCATTCAAAATATCCCAAGTGTAGGTCATCCTGTTTTGTTGTGTTATTACCATGGTATAGTGAATATGTTTAAAGGGTTGAATGTTATACACATACCATGTGGGCCCCACAAGTCTTGAGTTTTACTACCTTTTTAAGGGGAAAAAATTAAATGAGCGCACTTTTGTAATCCATCTCTTAGAACGGACCAACATGTAATTTCTAATCATGGAGGCATTATTTGACAAAATATCAATTCCTCACTGATTTTGCATAATCCCTTTAGTAAATTCCTAATTTTAATAATAAAATCTAAAAACTTGAATGCATGAGTATGCACAAACGTGTCAAACATCCCTGTACATGGCACGCATGTCAAAGATTTGAGTCATTCATCGAGTAGCGCGCATTGTATGCATGCAATATCCAAAAACTATGTTTATTTTATTATCTGGCTATAAGATTGCTGGACATTTATTGGATGGTTAAAAGTGAGAAGTATCAATCCTATTTCAATAAACAAATGCCCACTAATCATAGAGTCAAATTGGCCAACCAATCTGATTTTGGTATTGTGAACCATTGGTGGTGGTCCCATAATTTTGTTGTGTTTGAGTTAATATATGCCATATGTACAATTTCTTTAGTGTAGGTGTACCAATTACCAAACATCATACTCTATGAGTTTATTAAACTACCCTGATCTAATTGGAAGCCATCTAAAGAGAGTTCCTCTACTAGTATTTATAGAAAATGCAGAGATTTTTTTGACAATTCCTCCACCAGTATTTGTAGAAAAATAAAGAGTTGGATGGTTGTCCATTGGTTAATATGGTTTGGATTACCTATTGATTGTATTAGGCCTGACTTTTAGGGTATTCCATCATCATGGTCTAGATGGCATGCAGACAACACGGTAGAATCAAGATAGAATAAAAATAGACAACCATCCGAAAACCTTCAAAATCACATGGTAGCCCACATCGTGGTGGGCCTGTTTGTTTTGCTAATTACCTAATAATGTAAGGAAAATGTGTCATCAATATGATTTTACCATGGCCAAACTAAACACGAGAATCGTTAGTTAATGCAGATGTATTTAAAAGGTAGGAAAGTAATTTATAATCATTGTACTTTTTTGTGGTATTATCGAAAAAAATTCAATCCAAATAGTATTTTAATAATGATTTGACATTGAAATAATGTAAAATTGTTATCATTATAATTTTACTATCATTGCAATAAAATGAAGTTGATATTAGGAGACTAGTAAAATAATTTGTAATTGTTGCCCATATCTTTTGCATTATCATCCTCTTAGTGAAACAGACATGTGTGAAGTGTGTTTTATACATATGTATGTAATTTCAATAGCTATAAGCTTACAACGCTAGGTGTCACTCTATTATTAAACGTCTTCTTACAACTTGTGGGCAACTAATTGAATGGTTTGGATCTTACATCATGACACTTAATTTAGGGAATCTGACTTGCAAGGTGGGGCTCATTAGATCAACGGTTTGGATCATTAATTGAAAGGACCTAATTTTATGGACAAAGCATGTTGATCTTGTCACATTTCATGTCATAATGTACCAAAACACAATAATTTTTCGGTATGGAAGTGAAGAAGAAAGAAAAGTCAAGATTTTGTGGCTAAGATAATGAGAGGACTAGGTAGAGAAAATATGTACGGGTGGTAATGAGCCAAATATCAAGTACTCATAGATGGTTTGAAATTTAAAAGAAAAAAAATTAGACCATTAAATCAACAGATCATATTTTATGGAAGAAATTAAAAAAAATTGTCACTTCTTTTTATTAGAAACATAAAACGGCTTTGCGAACATCCCTGACGTCCTCAAATACTTTCATTAATGGTGCATGGGGTGACCTATCATCGATCTAAACCATTCATTCATTGATACAATTAAATCAAGCCATGGTGCAAAAATCATGCCAATTAGATGATCCTTACTCTTAAATGAGGCTGATTTTTTATAACCATCCATTGTTTGTGAGCCACAAATCACTCTTTTAATTAAATATCTTGATTAAAAAATGTCTTTTGAATAAGCAAGCCATGGTGCAAAAATCATGCCAATTTGATGATCCTTACTATTAAATGATGCAGAATTTTTACAACCATCTATTGTTTGTGAGCCACAAATCACTCTTTTAATTAAATATCTTGATTAAAAAATGTCTTTTGAATAAGCAAGCCATGGTGCAAAAATCTTGCCAATCTGATGCTCCTTGCTCTTAAATGAGGCTGATTTTTTACACCCATCCATTGTTTGTGAGCCATGAATCACTCTTTTAATTAAATATCTTGATTAAAAAATATCTTTTGATACTTTAATTTTCTTTTTTTACAATTAAATTTATAAAAACATTGTGTTCCACGTGCATTTGCACCTGCTCAATTGACTTGTAGTAAGAAAAATTAAAAAAAGAAAAGTGAATGGTGGGAAGTAGCACTCAAATGAGATTGGTGGATGGAGTGTTGCTAGAAATCCCATGAAAATATGAAGGGGGAGAGAGAGAGAGAGAGAGAGAGAGAGAGAGAGCACGTTAACCATGTGTAATAACAGTATAAAACCAAGAGAATGGTTTGCTCATTCCATTCACTGGTTAAAAAAAGATCAAGAGAAAAAGAGAAAGGGGGGGCTATTACAACTGAGTGATCATCCTGGGTAATCCCAGATGGGCCGAATTGCAACCAACGGCTCGAAGGCATGCATGTTGGTCTTCTTGTTCTTGACTGCATTTGTCGTCGAAGCGAATGGCCCACTTAGGATCATCCACGGTAGGCGCCATGGAGCACTGGTGAGGAGGGCTAGCAATCGAGTTAGAATCTCCCATGGGAAGCACAATGGGGCACGTTCAGCTAGATGGAAACGCCTGTCGAGAGAATTTGATGTGGTGGCGTATGGGGCCATAGCCGACGGTGCAACCGATAGTGCTCAGGTGACCACCCATAGCGATGCATGCAACGTATCCGCCACGAGTGAGTGGACCATGATTGTTTAAAATGCATCCCCACGCATGGTTCTTGAATTCATTAACTTGACTCAAAATCAACCGAGTCGAGTTGACTCGGCGAGATTCCAAGATGAGTCATTAAAAACTGGCTGAGTAGCAAGGCCCATGTTGATTCAACAAGACTCGCTGAGTTGACTCCCCAACTTGGTCAAGATATATAAGTGGGACTCGAACCGAGTTATTCATTGGCTTTTTAGTAATAATAATAATAATAATAAATTTAAGATGTTTCCTGCGCTAATGCCATTCCAATAAGAGATCTATCTATGCTAATATAAAGGAGTCTCAGCCCATTCTAATTTCCCAATTTTCCCCTTTAGCTCAATTATCCATAGTGTTCTTTACATGTACTTTTTAGTAATTTACACTCTCTTAAGTCAGGTATCTTTACAATTTACATGTATTACTAATGATAAGGTCTCAAGTGCAACATGTTGGACCCTAAGTTACCATCCACCCAGTAGATAAATTCCAAGCTTCATCTAACCCGTCCAATAAGTTGTCTGCTTCATGAGTATCACCTTGTGCAAAAATTCAGCCACATCGATTTCCTAGGAGACACACTAACCCCATCAGTGGTTGGGCGCATTGCGAGCAAACAGGGTGGGTGCGTTGCATGACTAACAAAAAAAAAACTAACAGAAATAGTGGATAGGGTGGATTTCTCAAAATCATCATATGGTGGAATACTCTAGGTTTTTTTTAGCTTCTCCATTATAAGGGTGGGGCTTCAATAAAACATTTTCAAGCTGTGGCCCACTTGAATTTTGAATCTTCATTATATTTGAGTTTTGAATCTTCGTTATATTTGGGTCCACTGATTAAGAGCTGAAAAAGCTGGTGGATGAGGTGGATTTTTCAGAAATATCATAGTGGGTCATATGACAATTAGGGCTAGTCATGAGCCGAGTTAGCTCGAGAAACTCGATCGACTCGACTCGACTCGAAAAAGCTCGCCTCGGCTTGACTCGACTTAGTAGAACAAGTCAAGCCAAGCTTCATTTAGGAGCTCGAGTAAAAAATTAAGTCAAGTTCGACCATTGGGTCACTCGACTCGACTCGACACGAAACTCGAATCGATTCAAGCTCGACTCGGCTCGAGCTCAAGCTCGACTCGTTTCATATAGATATTTGTTAAAAAAAAAAAAAAAAAAAAAAAAAAACCCTAATCTTCTTATTTCTTGGTTCTCTCTCCCCCCTCCCCCACACACACATTAGGGTCCAAGCTTACGACATATAAAACCCTCACACGTTGGGGGGGTTTTTTAATCCTACTATTTTGTTCAGGTAAGAACATTCCTTGTTGAGCATATATGATGGATTGAGTAATTTCAAGTACAAAACATGATGAGCACACAATAGTTTTGTGTTTTACACGCTACACAAACACAGGTGCTACGGTGAGACCACACACCACATACATATCTACAAAACAGGAGCTATGGTTAGACCAAACACCATATGCAGCTATTGATTGCAATTTTACGAGGGAGGTGGTGCATTCATGAATCAGCTCGGCCTCATCATGAAGATGGCCCACACAATAATTAGGGTAGTCCATTCACGTGGTAAGCTATGCATGTACTGTGTTAATTTTGGTTCATAGAATATTACTAGTGGTCTGCATTCAATGCATGTGCGACTTGGCCAAAGAAAAAACCGATCAGAGCTAGGTCATTTTAATGGTGGGGTCCCACCTGTAGAAATACTATTCTCTCCTAATATATGTGTGCCTTCTTGAACTTAATGTTGTTGACTTTTAATTTGTATTTTGTAGTAAAAAATATAATAAATTGAGGTGGGAGCAAGCTCGACTCGACTCGAGATAAGCTCACCTCGACTCGATCCACTAGCTCACCTCGAAAGTTTTAGTAAGCAAGGCAAGCTCCAATGGTAAGCTTGAGGATAAGCTCGAGCTCGAACTCGAGGAGAGCACAGACGAGTCAAGCCAAGCTTGGCCCACCTAGAGTCGACTCGGCTCGATGTGCAACTCTAATGACAATTGACATAGTTTCAACAGTGAGTACTCAATACCACTTTGTGTTGCTCACTCTCATTTAATAAAATGGTTTTTCTTTTTTTTCACACGCACTTACACTACAGTGAGATTTCACCACATGACCTGGTGTTGAAACTCTTTGTGAGTCTACCACCCAGTCATGAGTAAGGAACCAGCTTAATAAAATGGTTGAGAGGGTGAATTTCTAAAATACATCTGCGGATGAATTTCCAACATGGCACAAATAAAGATCCCATCCATTTATCACAAATAAGGATTGAACAGCTTGGTTTAAGTTACTTTTGAAAGTTGAAAAGCAAAAAAATAAAATAAACTGAAGAAAATAAGTTACTTTATTTAATAAAATACTTATTTAAATTTAATAATCAAACTAAATTAAAAAAATGTAGCTTATTAGCTTGTATAAGTTAAAAAAGCTGATTGGGTCCGGCTGATTAAGACAGGTTGGGTTTCAACATTGTGGTCATGGTTCGAGTGCCCATATGGCGTCGGTGTAAAATAAGAAATGAAAAAAAATAGAAAAACTACTTAATTAATGGTATGCAAACGGGTTGATCCCGCCGTGATGTTCCCTCAAGCGTGTGGAAGCACTGTGCATCAACACAAAGGCACACATGTCGCCCACATGATTTTCTTCACATATTTTAGACTCAAAAAAAAAAAAAAAATTTGAGTTGACTCGCCGAGTCGAATCAACTTTGAGAAAAGCAAGATTTGCTCACTATTCGGGCGAGACTCGGAAAAATCACGATGCAACTTGTCAAAACTCAACAATCTTTATGCACTATTATATTTTAGGGCGTGTTAGGTTGCACAAATTTCATGATATTTAGTGAATCAGCTCACTGAGTTGACTCGACCCTGAGAAAAGCTCAATTTTGTCACTAATCAGGCAAGACTCACAAAAATCATGACCCAGCTCGTCTAAAATCAGGGAAAACTTCATGAAATTAGACATGGGTCGACTCACCAAAACTCTTAAGCGTTATTACATTTTTCCATGTGTTTGGTAGAGCACCAAACATCATGAAATTTCATTGGAATAACAGATAACAATGGGCTTTCATTGAACTAATTATTTCATTTCAGTTTCACATTGCATCCAAACACGGTCTAAGACAAGATATCCATATAATACTAAAACAACGTTGATTTATCTTGCAGGCTATGATGAATGCTTGGAAGGCAGCATGTGCATGGCCCAGAAAGAGCATAGCAAAGATCGTCATCCCACGAGGGACATTCCTGATGGGCCCAGTGTCATTGATAGGCCCATGTAAGGGCCCAGTGGAGGTTCAAGTCCAAGGAGTGGTGAAGGCTACGATCGATGTAGATCAATACAAAGATGGTGTTTGGATCCATTTCCAACACATCCATGGATTGATGGTGTCGGGAGGTGGGACTTTGGATGGCCAAGGAGCTTCGGCCTGGCCACAAAATCAATGCTCCTACAATGCGTATTGCAAGCTTTTGCCGGCGGTAAGTTTATCATCATTGGCTAAAAACGCCACCTTCATTTGTATGAACAAATGGGCCTTGTCGGGAGGGAAGCCCATGATTTGAGGCATGTAGAAGTCCAGCCCATGATCTGAATCCAAATGGGAAATGGGTTGGGCTAGGCCAGCCCACCACCAGTCTACTTGTTGAGCTGAGTCGGGACCTGAGAACCGACCTGGCTATTGCTCAAAGTTGGCCACTCTTGCATAAGAAAGGTTACGTAGTGAATGCACGGTGAAAATAAGAAGAGAAGATCACTATTTTCTTCCTCTAAAATAATCAATGAATCCATGTGATATAAAACCTCTAAAAAAGATAATTTTATTAAGAATATTGAATGAGTTCTTCCTTCAAATGTGTTAAGAGTATAGGATACGACAGGTGTAGGTATACTTACTCTAATATTATGAAATAGAGAACTTTCTAAATATAAAAAGATATTTAAACTAGCTTCGACTCTTTTAAATGACTTTAAAAAATTAGTAAAATCATAATAACTTAGATTTTGACTTTCTAAAATGATTGATAATGTTTACAGAACCATTCTTTGGAATTGGTTAAGAAACAAGACTAGTCAATAGCTTTAAACGACTCTAACAGGTCATGAAGTTGTAACTAGTAGACGCTATAGTGCGCCTTCGGTCATTTTTGCCCGATCTCGGCCCCTATTGCTCGATTTCCTTTGATCAACAAGACAAGTTGGATGACACACACACAAGTTGGATGTCACACACACAACAGTGGGCCCCAAAAATAACTAGTTGCATGAACTTTTCATCTACAACTAATTGCGCATAAATATATATAAATGGCAAGCCTCTACGTTTACTAACATAGATCATGCGTGGATGCATACTTTGCATCAATGCATGCAGACAACACACAGCTAACCGAAGTCATGCTTTCTCATCACAGTCACTCAAGCTCAGCTATGTCACAGGCGCAAGTATCCGTCGCATTTGGTCGATCAACCCAAAGTTCTACTACCACTTCATAGTCTTCCAATCTTCCAACGTCAAGCTCCAAGCCTTGAAGATAATTGCACCAAAAGAGAGCCCAAACACAGATGGAATCCATATAGGGGATTCTTATGGCGTCAAGATCTCCAAAACCATAATAGGCACCGGTGACGATTGCATCTCCATTGGGGAGGGTAGTTACAATGTAACGGTGTCGAGGGTCATGTGTGGGCCGGGCCACGGTATCAGTGTCGGTAGCCTAGGAAAATATCAGTATGAAAACGACGTTATCGGCGTGAGAGTGAAGAACTGCACCCTCACAGGAACCACCAATGGCCTAAGGATCAAAACATGGCCGGATTCACCTCCAAGCATTGCTTCAAAATTTCTCTTCGAGAATATAGTCATGAATAATGTGTACAATCCAATCATCATAGACCAGGAGTACTGCCCAACTGAATCTTGCAGCCCCAAGGTACTCACTCTTTCATGACTACTCCATTTTTATGCATTTTGATGAATTGGTTCTCTCTCTCTCTCTCTCTCATTTTTATTTTCCTGCATTTTAATGATTGGGTGCCTTCGTCTTCAATCTGGTTGTTCTATATATATATATATATATATATATATATATATATATATATATATATATATATATATGGTTTGATATGTTCTACCACGAGGCTTTTATTAATCTAGGAACAGAGTACATTCCAAGTTGTAGTCTAGCACAAGCCCTTATTAAATTTTAAGAGAAAAATTCTTTATTAAAAAGGGAAAAAAAAATGAAGAAGAGTAAACTAATCTGTTGCATGGTATAAAATAGGTACATGCAAGTGACACATATAGACCTTAGTCTATGGTCTTTTATCCTTGGAGTGTCCAATCATAGATCAAAGAGCCTTGCTCGCGGGAAGTCTAACACCCGACGCTTAGGCTTCCCCTGAAAGGTTTATGCTCGGCAAAGAGCCATCCAATATGAGTGAGAGTACACTAGTGAGGCTCATCTCAACTAGAAAAATAAACTTTAATGTTTGAAGTCTTAAGAGTCGAAACAGAGTAGCTCCGCAAATAATGCTCGAAATGGAGTATTTATAGTCTATGGGGTCTTAATTTGCCTTTAAAATATTGTTAAAGCTGTTTAAATTTATGGACATACATATCCAAGTTGTCCATCTGTTTTATTAAAACAATTTAGGTTATGGGCCCAAAAACCAGATAGATCCAAAGTTCAAGTGGCTCACACCACAGGGAATCAATTTCATAAAACATCCACAGTTGAAAAGTTTTTTTTTTTCAGGGTTCATAAGATTATTTATTTGTCATCTAACCCATTCATAAAATCACACAAACAAAGATGGGGGAAAACAAGATCATCTTGATTCAAAACTTGTAGGCCCAAAAAGATTTTAATGGTAGGCATTCAATTCCTGCTGTTTCATGTGGCTTAGTCCTCTGGATCTGTCTCAATTTTAAGCTCATGCCCTAAAACCAGCCGGCAGAATAGATAGACGGTGTGGATAATTCAGATACATCACATTGGCCCCATATGAAATTTGCACCCTTCTCCATTTGTGTTAAAAAAGCAACCAGTCAACGTGGGATAATTAAGTGGGGATCGTATGTGTTGAAAGCACACTAAATTTCAGTGCCAGCTCTTCTCATTCTCCCACGTCATTTTGGATATCTCCATCGAACAAAATATTACGGAATATCTCTCTTTCCATTACATTGCGTGCTACATATATGAGCCCAACTTTTTAATGTGTGAAACTTTGCCGCCACTCACCATGACCTTCGTGTTACATCCACATGGTCCATCAATTTTTTCAAATAGGTTAAGAGCACGATTAAAAAAACAAGATACATCCAAAGCTCAAGTGGACCACACTAAAAAAAGCAATGGGGATTACACAAACTGTGGTTGAAACCTTCATAAGGCCAAGCCGTGATAAGGCCACCTATACTTGGATGAAGCTACAACACAAATATCTGCTTGATCAGAGCCATATGTGGCCCTAAGAAGTTTTCTAGCATCAATTCCACTGTTTCCTATGGTGTGTTCCACTTGAGCTTTGGTTCTACCTTGTTTTTAGGCTTATAACCTAAGAAAGATCTGAAAAAAAAATATATGAACAGTGTGGGTCTCAGAAATAAATCATCATGGTCGTGCATAAATTCCACATGTACAAGAAATTCCGCCTCCCGCCTAGAAAGAAGAACACGGAAAGGGTTGAAATGTGGAACTTAGGTGGGGATCATCATGATGTATTTATTAGATCCACACTGTCCATTCATGTTTTTTCATACCTTTTAGTCACGATCAAGGTCGAAAATGAGTCAGATCCAAGGCTCAAGTGGGCCACACCACAGGAAAGAAGGGGAATTGAACACCTACCATTGAAAACTTTTTTGGGGCCAGACGACTCTGATCAAGATGATGTCAAGGTTTGAGTGACCTTATGAAGAGGTTAGATGGCAAATAAACCTCGCAGTGGACCGTAGGAAGGTTTCAACGCTACTCATTCAATCCCATGGTTTTTGTTGTGTGGTCCACTTGAGCTTTGGATGTGCCTCATTTTTTTTTCTTATGATTTAGAATAATCTAAAAAAACTAATGGACGGTATGGATCTAACAGATAGATCTTGGTGAGGTCCAGAGAAATTCCACATGGTAAAAGTCGGGCTTTGTAGCAACTAGCAAGCAATACATACTTGAGGGGTAAAATCAGCTTGTTTTGTGAGCTGATCTCATTTAGTGTTGACACGGACCAATGAGAATAGATGACCTTCAACACAGACGATTTGCACCTGATAATTAATTACTGGGAGTGTCCGAACATTCTTGTTGGAAACGGCCATTCTTGAAATTACGGTCCAAGGGACTCCTTCCCCGGTATGGAGGCAAAGCGTCCATACTAAGCTAGGAGGGGCCCACCGCGATGTATTTATTTATCCATGCCCAACATCCATTTTCTATATCATTTTAAACGAGAGAAAGAGGCAGATCCAATGCTCAGGACGGCCACACCAAATGGTGAGCTTGGTTGCATTAAATGCTCCTCAGCTAATGCAAGTTGCATTAAATGCCAGGGTCACCTTAGATTTGCCTAGTTCTCACTCTAATGACTTAAAACGATCATAGAAAAGGAATGGACGGCATTGATAACCAAATATATCTATAGCCATACATGAGTGGAGTAAACTCGAAAAACTCACTTGACTTGGCTCGAAAATTGCATGACTTGGCTTGGATCGAAAATGAATTTGAGCTGAGTCGAGCCATTTTTTAGGTGCTTGAATGAATTGGAGCCTTGACTCAACTCGACTCAACTATTAGCATGAACTCGGCTAGATTTGACTTGGCTCAACTCAACTCGTTGACTCATAATATAAATACCTAAAAAAAAAAAACCCTAATCTCATTTCTAATTTATTTGCCCAAGCACCCCACTCTCTCCAACTCTCCCTAACCCTAAACCTTCTTAACCCCAACCCTCCTGCACAATGCTTGATGGCTAGCCCCACTCCCTCTCTTAGCTTGACGGTTGGCCACCCCTGAGTTGCACTAAAATGCTGATCTGTTGCCTGTTTGTTCGCCCACTACCACCGGCCACCCCCGAATTGCTCTATCGGCCTGAATCATTGATCTCTCACCTTGCCATTTTTTATTTTCTTGTCTGGTAAGATCTTTCTTCCTTTTATTTCTTTTCTTATCCATTTTTCTTGAACTCCCTTTTAGGCCATTTTATTTTTTTATTTTTGGGCGTCGACTAGCGATCAGCCAAGCGTTGTCCAAGAGTCTAGGGTTGGTCGCCCCTGTACATTATATATATATATATATAATATATTATATATATATATATAATATATATATATATTTATATATATTTGAACTTGAACTTGAACTCAGCTTGGAAACTCGAGCTCGAGCTCGGCTTGAACTCACTCGATCTGATGATCGCTTAGGTCCATGCTCAACTCGGCCGAGTCAAGTCGAGTCGAGTAATGAGCAGGGGCTGAGTAGTTCAGGCCAAGCAACGAGCAGGGCAAAACTTGACTCGATTCGGCTCCTGTACGCCTATAGATACATCACGGTGGGCCCCTCCACAGCTCAGTATGGATGATTTATGTCCATACTGGGGAAGAAAGCAATACGGCCTGAGTGACTCGATTTTTTTTTTTTTTTTTTTTTTTTGTTTATGCATTATGTTTGGGTGTTCTTTGCAATCGACTGCATGTTCAGTTACCATACAATTGACCTTGTGGGCCCCGCCATAAGTGTTACAAAGTCCAAGCCATCCATCAAGTGTGTTATGTCTTGTTATGCCCATGCCCCAAAAATAAGCCCAATCCATAACTTAGGTGGGCCCCAAAAAAGTAATGGCAGAGAGAGGACGTACACCAGTGTTGCTTAAACACCATCCAACCCATTCATTGTGGGCGTCCCAACTAAACGAGGGAACACACCAAAAAAATCAGGCCATTCTAGAATTCCGGTAGGCCCCACCACATGATTTCAGAGATTTTAGGCGTGCTTTTACACTGAGAAAAATTTTGCTGCACCCACGAGTTACCTACGCTAGCTACACCGGGTGTAGCAATGACCCACCATGGTGTATGTGTTGTATCCATGCCGTTCATCCATTTTGTGAGATCATTTTAGGGCATGACACAAAAAATGAGGCAGATCAAAAGCTCAAGTGGACCCAGCAAAGAAAATATTGGTGATTGAACGCCAACCATTAAAAACTTATTGGGGGCCACCTGAGGTTCAGATCTGCCTAAGTTTAGGTGTCATGCCCTAAAATGATGTAGCTAAATGAGTGGACGGCGTGGATCCAACACACGCACCATGGTGGGGTCATCGCTACACCCGGTGTAGCTAGCGTAGCTAACTC
>PVNU02001775.1:0-117781 GCA_003013855.2 Liriodendron chinense | reverse complement strand
ACCACTTGCAATAAATCGGAAAATCAGTTTTTTGTATAGCGAGCTCTCTAGAAACTTTTGAGGTCATACAATCAATCGTCCATCCTGGTCGATCGATCACCCGGTGCCGTCGACTTGATCGGTAGATCGACGGTTGTGCAGAGTTACGCAGTTTCGCGCAGTTCTGCAAGTTTTGTTTCTGATTCGGGCTTAGTGCTATATAAGTGCTTCTAATTGTGAGATTAGGGTAACTAAGACGTTCTAAAGGGTTTGAGAGAGTTTTATGAGGGAGAAATCTAGGATTTTCTCTTGGGACATGATCCGGGTAAGATTTTCTCTCTTGTAACTTCTGATTCATAGTGCGCTCATCTCTTTGTGCCATGATTTTTTCCCTAAAGGGTTTTTCCATGTAAATTCATATTGTCTCTGTATTGATTTGCTTTGTGCGATTGTGAGTGTGTTGCTTGATTCTCCTCTGTGTGTTTATGTGAGTCTCAGCAAGTGGTATTAGAGCTAACGTTGGGAGGCAGACAAAATTTGAAAGCGAAGCATCAATGGCATCTAGCATGAAGTTCAACGTTCAGAAGTATTTCGGCAAAAATAGTTTTGAACTATAGAAGGTCGAGATGAAGGGTCTTCTAGTTTATCAAAAGACTGGAAGACACGTTCTTTAAGAAACGACCAGAAACTATGAAAGAAGAAGAGTGGAAGAAATTGGGTCAAAAGGCCAACATCTCAAACCAATTGTGCCTAATGGATGAGGTCATCTATTACGTCATGCGAGAGAAGACGGCGACTAGTACATGGGCGAAGTTAAAGAACATTTATGTGAAGAACTCTTTTGAAAATCGTTTGTATTTGAAGTTGTAGTTATTCAATTTGAAGATGAATGAATGGACTGATGTTGAGAACTATGTTAGCAACTTCAATAGGTATATTTGTAAATTGTTGGGCATGGATAAGGTGATCAAGGACGAAGATCAAGCATCCATCGTGTTGAACTCTCTCCCGGCATCGCACGAGTTGTTCAAGGACTCTTTGTGCACGGTAGGGTGACCATTAGCATTAAGACCATTATCTCAGCCTTCTAGTCAAAGGTGATGAGAAATGGAGCGGTGATGTGCGGTCCTCTTCAAATGCACTGGTTGCGAGGGGGAGAAATTCTGATCGGGATAAAGAATTTTCAAGATCGAGATTCAAATCCAAAGGCAAGGGCAAAGGAAAGTTGAAGTGCTGGAGTTGTGGATAGATAGGGCACGTGAAGAGGGATTGTCAGAATCCCAAGTCGAAGAAGGAGAAGTCAGATGATTCTTCTAGGGAGGCTAATACCGCAGAATCTATAGAGGATACGAATGATAGTTGCGAGGTGTTAACCATATCCAAGTCCGGGTATCTCAGCGATGAATGGCCCTTAGATTCAGGGGCTTCGTATCACATATGTCCTGATAGGAGTTCATTCACTACATATAGAGAGTATGACGGTGGTTCAGTATTTTTGGGCGATGACTTCGCATGTAAGGTTGTGGGTATTGGTTCGGTGCACATCAAGATGGTCGATGGGATCGAGTGCATCTTGACAGATGTGAGGCCTATCCCTAAGCTGAAGAAGAATATGATCTCTTTAGGTGCACTCGAGGCAATAGGGTGCAAATTCATCAGCTATGATCGGTTTTGCAAAGTTTCAAAGGGAGCACTTGTCATTATGAAAGCACAGCGCCAAGGCAATCTTTACCGGCTAATCAGGAGCACTTCATCAAGTGGAGCTACAACCTTTATAGCGGATTCCGCGTCTACACATATGTGGCATGCGCGCTTAAAACCACATAAGTGAGTGAGGCATGAAGGTACTTTCTGATCGTTGCTTGATTCCATTTTTCAAGAGTTTTAATTTTAGTATATGCAAGCATTGCATGTGTGGTAAACAGTCAACGTTGTCTTTTGAATTTGGAAAGTATGTATGTAAAGGGGTCTTAGAGTATGTGCATTTAGATGTATGGGGGCCATCGCTCATAGTTTCTGTTGGAGGGTTGTCTTGGTTTGTGTCATTCATTGACGACTATATCAGAAAGGTGTGGGTTTATTTTTTGAAAAGTAAATTCAAGGTTTTCACCACCTTCAAGCATTAGAAGGCGATGGTGGAAGAGCAGATAGGGCAGAAGGTTAAAGTTTGAGGACCGATAACGGTGGAGAATTCACTTCAGGGGAATTAAATCAATATTGTAAGGAAGAAGGGATCATGTGGCACAACACAGTGCGGCACACACCAAAGCAAAATGGTGTAGCAGAGTGGATGAATCGAACTCCCTTGAAGAGGTCCCAATGCATGTTAAGCATTATAGGGTTGGGCAAGGATATGTGGACTGAGGCCGTTAACACGGCTTGTTACTTGATAAATCAGATGATAGAATGTAAGATTTCAGAAGAAGTGTGGAGTGGTCAGTCAATAAACTACACAGGTTTGTGAGTCTTTGGTTGTGGCTTACTCTCATGTACCATCCGTTGAGAGAGTTAAGCTAGACCTAAGGGCCAAGAAGTGTATCTTTGTAGGCTATGGTGGTGATGTGAAGGGATACAGGCTGTATGACCCTGTCACACGAAAGATCATATTGAGCTGAGATATCAGGTTTGATGAAGGGTCCTTATTCTGTAAGAATAAACCCAAGGAACTGAAAAAATCAGATGTTGTAGATATTCAGATCGATGCAGATGAAACACGGGCCGATACTGAGACAGAGGTAAAAACTTGTTTGCTTGCCTCAAGTGCAAGGCTGCGATATAGTTAATAATTCTCATTAAGACCGAGGTTGATCCTCAGGGATTGTCGTAACAATTCTAAACTTTATAACTAAGATGAGCTAAACTCGGATTTAAATCGATGGATGGAATTTAATAACATAAAACTATCTACTTTAGACTTAAATCAAAGAAATAAGCACTAGAGCGCCAAAGATCCACTTATAATCATTCACAATACTAATTTAAACTCATTCAAGCCAATAACTCAATTGGAATTAGAGTTTTATCCCTATCCGATTGGAATATAGAGCAATCAAATCATCATAACTTATCTAACATAGATGGATCATCCACTGATATGGTTTTCTCATAACAACTAAGGCATTGGGTGTATTTAATCACACAACCCAATCCTTCACAAAACAAGCAAGATCACATTCATGATTCTTCTTCAAGCCTTGTCACTAGACTTGATTTATAAGCATGAATTGAACTTCTATTAACCAATATCAATACATAAACATCTATCTCAAATCAATCCCAAAGATAAGAAGTTCTTCTAATTTAGTTCTAGATAAACACTTGGGAAACTTAGTTTGTAAGATCCCCTAGCATCCACATATCATGATGGATCTAAGATCTCTACAACCCAAAATCCTATCAATCAACACCTCCATTAAGTAATCTCAGTAATTAAAACATCATATGTAAGAGCAATCACAAGAGATAGAAGATTAACTAAAAATACTAACTTTATTTCAAACTAGAACTAGAAATATTCTTCATAAAATAAAAAAGAACTTGAACTAATTCGAATTAAGCATTATCAATAACTAAAAGCTTCACCTCTTAGCCCTAGCTAAGAGGTTTAGCCAACCATTAATAGATTGAATTAAAAGTCAAAAGAAACTACTTTAAAAATATTAAAAAAACCCTAGTTGGAGGAGTTGCGAACGCTTTACGACGCTCATCTCCACCTCCTACGAACTTTCTAGCCTTTTATGATGCCTTAGGAGCGACGTAGAAGTGTCATTTTATAGCAAAAACCGCCACCGATTTGGAATCTTCGAGAAAACAGAGAGTCCTTACACAGTCTGGAGTCGGAGCTTGTACTGCATCTTACAGAAATGTCTGGAGGGTCTCAATACACTAGCTGACCTGTCAGCCGGCCAACTAGCCAGACCACAAGTTGGCCTATGTAAAATCTGTCCAATGAAAACGCAGTTTCTAGAGGGTTTGGCCTGCTAGTCAGTCTGTAAATTATGACCTTTGGCTCTTCTCTTTCTCCATCTCCATTGCATCTTTCTTTCACCTCTTATCCATTTCTTCCATTGATCTTCAAGGCATGTAAAGTGTCTTTTAACATTATATAGGTAGACTCTCTCTCGCATTCCTAAAAACACAAAAAACATGTATTGGATTAGTCTTTAATCATGAAAATCATGTATAATGTATGATGAATTGGGGTTAGAATATGCACAATTCAGAGCTCAACAAGTACATGATCAAGTGGAGCAGAAACATGTGAAAAAAAATCCACCTAGAGATGACGAGGTATAAGGATGGCTCGAATGTTGCATTCGCCCTCATTACGGATGAGGCGAATCAATCTACTTTTTAAGAGGCAATTGATGATATAGATGTCGAAAATTGAAAGGCGGCGATGCATGACGAGATGGACTCCTTAAATAAGAATGAGACATGAGAGTTGGTGGAGCTTCCGTGGGTCGTAAAGCGATTGTGTATAAATAGATTTTTCAAAAGAAATAAGATAGATACAAGGCGAGGTTGGTGGCAAAAGGATATGCTCAGAGAGAAGGTGTGGACTTCAATGAGGTCTTCGCACCAGTGGTAAAGCAAGTATCTATCAGGTTCGTGTGTGGCGCTAGTTGCCCAATAAGACCTCCAGCTGGAACAGATGGATGTTAAAATTGCTGTTCTACATGGGAAATTGGAATAACAGATTTACATGAAGCAACCATAAGATTTCGAAGTGAAAGGGGCAGAGAACAAGGTTTGTAGGTTGTTGAGGTCGTTGTACGGCCTGAAACAGTCACCTGGGCAGTGATACAAGAAGTTTAATTCATTCATAATGAGTCAGTGATTTACTTGGAGTGAGTATGATCATTGTATCTACTTCGACATACTGAATGATGAAAAATTCATCATGTTGGTATTGTATGTCGATGACATGCTTATAGCCAGTTAAAGCATGTCTGAGATCAATATATTAAAGGCTCGCCTATCAAGAACATTTGAGATGAAGGATCTGGGGGCTGCAAAGAGGGTTCTCGGCATTGATATACACAGAGACAGGCAGGGGAATTGGCTTTGGTTATCTAAGAAAGAATATCTTAGGAAGGTATTGGTGAAGTATGAGATAGATAAGGCAAAGCCGGTCAGCATTCCTCACGCGGCTTACTTTAGGCTTTCTTCTTAGCAGTGTCCTGAAACAGAAGAAGAAATGGAGGTTGTCTCGTGTGCCCTATTTAAGTGCAGTAGGCAGTAGGCAGTTCAATGTATGCCGTGGTCTGTATAAGGCCAGATATTTCACATACAGTGGGTGTTGTTAGCAGATTCATGTCCAACCCTGACAAGTAGCATTGGGAGGCTGTAAAATGGCCACTTCAGTATATTAGAGGTACGCAGGACTACGTCTTAACATTTGAAAAACTAGGGACCAAGTTGGTTGGATATGTGGATTTTGATTACGCGGGCAGTATGGATTGTAGGAATCGACTTCAGGTTACTCATTTGTGCTAATGGGTGAAGCAATCAGTTGGATGTCCAAGCTTCAGTCTATGGTGGCTCTTTCTACAACTGAAGCTGAGTATATGGCGGTGACAGAAGCATTCAAGGAGGCAATTTGGTTGAGGGACATAATAAATCAGTTGGGGCTTCAGCAGGAGGTTATGCCGATTAATTATGATAGCGCAAGCGCTATCAATTTGGCAAAGCTATGATGAGATGAAGTAGAGATGGAGGATCGAGCATGGCATGTGCAACATGAAGATTATTGACATTGTGGAGATTGTTGAAAAATGGATGCCTCAAATCTATGCAGCAACAAGGGCTATCGATCGATCAACCACCCTAGTTGATTAATCGCAATAAATCAGAAAATCATTTTTTGTACAGCGAGCTCTCTAGACACTTTTGAGGTCGGGCAATCAATCAACCATCCTGGTCGATTAATTGACCAATGCCATTGATTGATCAGTAGATCATCCGACCGATCAATCGACGATTGTCCGGAGTTACGCAGTTTCGCATGATTTTTCACATTTTGTTTCTAATTCGGGATTAGTGCTATATAAGCGCTTGTAATTGCGAGATTAGGGTAACTACGACGTTCTAAAGGGTTTGAGAGAGTTTTATGAGGGAGAAATCTAGGGTTTTCTCTTGGGGCTTGATCCGGGTAAGATTCCATCTCTTGTAACTTCTAATTCATAGTGCATTCATCGCTTTGTGTCGTGGTTTTTTTTCCCCAAGGGTTTTTCCACATAAATTCGGATTATCTCTGTGTTAATTTGCTTTATGCAATTGTGAGTGCATTTTTTTATTCTCCCCTGTGTGTTTTCACGAGTCCCAACATGGTCCACCTGATCGGTAGATGCAGATCATTCTTCAAACAATAGCCTTCCACGAAATTCTAACTGTGGATTTGACTTGAAGGCCATTATGGGATAAACAGTATACAAAGCCCCATTAAGTAAGGTCAAAGCCGCCCACAGACCCCATTCTCCATCCCTGGCTGTTACAACAACCTTGACTCTCCCTCTTCCTTTCAAACATTGTTCTTTGAGACCCACCACCACCATCACCACCGTCTGACACTTTTTTTTTGCAGTACGGGAACCAGCATCATCTTCTCTGGTATTTAAGCACTGGGTTCAACGTTCCCAGTCGAAAAATGAGCTTCTTATTTATTCCTACGACTGCATCAAATGAAGGCCTCTGGTAATGGGCGATATTTGTAATGGTTTTCTTTTTCAGAATGACATTTCTTCTAGTTGTGGGTTAAGAGGGACAATCATGGTTGTTGTCGTGGGGCCGAGTGATGTTGGTAAGGGTTTGAGGTGGAGATGGACAATAGTAGTTGTCATGTGGAAGACAATGAAGGAGATAGACGGTCGTAGTTGTCACGTGGAAGACAATGGAGGAGATGAAATGTAGGTTTCTTAATGTATTGCTTGTTTAAAAAGTTTGTCAACCTTAATCGATAATACATGAAAACCTCTACCTTTATCCATAGATGTCAAACTCAAACTTTATCCATGTGACAAACTCGATCCTTAACACATGACAACCTCGACCTTTCTTAACACTCTACCAACCTTGACCTTTTTTAACACTCTGCCAACCTTGACCCTTGACACATGACATCCTCGACTGATAACACATGACATCCTCGACCTTTATCCACTCGGCCAACCTCACCCCTTAGTGTTGGGTCGGCGCCCTAGAAAACCATCCGTGTCATTATCCACTAGCCATATGGATGTGATTAGGCGGATCTCAGTCGTTGATTGTGGTGGCCATGGGTCCTAGATTGGACAAATGATATGCCGTAGACCGATTTAGTGTTATTCTCATTCATTAGGTTTGTTGAGGAGTGATTCCTCTGGTAGTCATTGCGAACTTGAGATTGGACACGACAGTCATTGACCTGAGAGAGTCGTGGTCCATGGATCTCAATACCCTGTTAGACCATGACCGTCATAGGTGTGTGAGACACACATGTGGACATCAGCTCATGGGATCTATGGTCATCTTGTGTGAGGGGACTGACTTGGGTGATCAGGATGGACAGTCTCCACCCCCGGGAGCCAACTTGGTGTCGGTTTATGCATTTCCCTTACCCTGCACAAGAGTATGACTATGCCATGAACAAATGATCCAGGTTCAGACCTTTGGTCACTCACATTGGTGGATCAAGATAAAGTCAACAGTCTGGGGGCCCATTAGCTTAGACTATGATCGTGAGATCAGGACTTGATGATGCATGAAAGATGATTTGATGCTTAGACCTTAGGACGTTTAAGGGTCATGATCTTGACTAGTCAGCTTTGAATCTTCCTACGAGGTCCATACAAGGGCTAATAAAGTGGATGTAGCTGGGTACTTCCATCAAGAGTCGTTGATTCTTGCACGGGCTAACAAGGAATCCACTGGTTTGCCTAGAAAGATGTGTTATATCTTTGATCTGGATGAATCGGGAACTCATCAAGTGATTTTTCTGCTGGGCCCAACACTGATTGTTTTAATCGAATTTTAAAAGGTTTTTAACCATTGAAGTTTTGTTTTAACTGTTAAAACTATTTTAAACACACTTCATGATAACATTATGACCTAGATATGATGGTCCACTTTTGATTGGCATGGGATATGATCATTAGTGGATACGTCATGACAATGGAGGGATTGAATCATGAATATATGCATGAATGAGGCGGATTGACGGGCTTCCTTCACAGTAGGTTACACCGAAGTCCGTAGGGTGGTGGAGCACCATACTGGGTGCACCCCTGAAACCATAACCCCTCCTTATTTATATGATCCTATCACAAAGGAGAGGATAAGCTAGCCATGGACGTCCCTACCCCACAGGACGTGTGAGTGTGAGGAAAAAGAGAAAGTATGTGAGAGAGAGTGGAGATCCACTCTATTCTCTTTGATTGTCCTCATGTGTGGTCTACTCGTGTGGATGGTATACGTCTTCCTCGGCACCTACAAGAGGATTAGACGTTGGGCTATCTTGATTCTCCGATACTAGGATAGATTAGGGAGAGACTCATTTGTTTAAGAGATCGGTATCACAAACATCTCTTTTGTGCACATCATGTGCAATTATGATCTCCACCGTTTACACATATTGTTTGATTACAAAATTCTGATGTTATTGCAAATGGGTGTTCTTGTGACAGGTCTCATGATAAAATTGTATTGTACCATATTTCGCTACATTTGTACGCTAGGGACCCAAGAAAGTGCCATTAGAGCTGTCCCATTTCGCAATAACCGTCGATTTTTAATTTGATCCAGAAAATTTAGCGATGTCTAATGGATGGGAAGTGTTCATATTGTTTTCCTTTAAACAAGGATCGAATTGATTTTCGTTTCGTGTCGATCGGATTTTTGGATTGGGAGATTTAATCTGTTGAAGTTGGTCCTATCGGGTGTGTCCTTTTGGGATCTAACTTCTGGAGGCTTGAGATCATAATTTTTTGTGGTCCTTTTTTCCTTAATTTTGCACATGATGATTATATGTTTATTTCCCTATTGATTGATGGTATTAGATTGCATTGATGTGGTGTGGATGGGCCGTGATGGGAGATGACACATTATGAATGTATGAGATATGGGCTGCAATCTCTCATATTTTTAGAAAAAGTATCATCCTATATCTTGTAGTGACCATAAGGTTTATCATGATGAGCCCGAATTGGTCAAAAAGGCCATGATGATATAAGATCTTTGATCATGCATTCCACACCATCCATGTGAATCTATGAATCATGATAGGTGGATGAGAAAACAAATCATGTTCATGACTGTTACTAATATGGGGAGTGAGATAGACAAAGTAGATTTAGGGTAAGAGCCTTGTGTGGGTCCCACCATACCAACAATGTTCTTGCAGTTTTGGAAGGCGCAAAGGGTGCGCCACGACACCTCTTTTTCCTTGGTGTGTAAGACACCTTCGAGTTTCCTCTTTTTACCTCTCATTTCTCTCTCTCCATCTTTTAGTAATTTTTTAATTCCAAGACACCTAATTAGATTCTAATTGATATTATTTTGTTTCCTTATTTGTTAATGCCCTGGATTTTTTCTCATAATATGAGATGTTGTGGGTACCACTTGTAGAAATAATTTAATCCGTTGGTTCGTGTCGTATGATGCATCTAGGAGTGGGCCCATCCTTGATAGGTGTGGGGCCCACTTGGCATGTGGTGTGTCTGTGAGATTGGAAGGCTTTGGTGTGGGATAATATGACGTGGACCCTACACCTAGAGCTGCACGCGAGCTGAGCTCAAGCCGAGCTTGGCCCTGCTTGAGCTTGGCCTGATCAATGGCCCACTGAGCTTGAGCTTGGCTTGATCAATGGCCCTCTGAGCTTGAGCTTGGCTTCGCTTGGGCATCGAGCTCAAAATAGCCGCTCGAGCTTTATTGAGCCAAGCTGAGCTTTGTTTATATATATATATATATATATATATATATATATATATATATATATATATATATATATATATATAGGAGTGTATAACTACAAACTAAAACAATTACAACCCTACTCGACCCATTGATCTGACTCAACCCAACCCACTGACCCCCACTGACCCAACCCAACCCAACCAGCTGACCCGACCCCAATCTGACCTAAAAAAACTCCCAAAACTAGCCTCATTTTAGGGTTCCTATTTCAAACAAAATAAATCAAAAATAAGAAAAAAATACACAAAAGCCTACCTGGTGGATGCTCGGGTGTTCACTGCCGGGTGCAGTTTGGGGAGGAAGCTGGAACAGAGAGACTATAAAGAGAGAGAGAGAGAGAGAGAGAGAGAGAGAGAGAGAGAGAGATTTGAATCTTGAAAGTTAAAAGATTAGGAGGGAGGGAAAGAGAGGGAGAGGGGTAGCCGGGCAGGGGCGCGGCGGGTTGGGCGGGGTGGGAGTGAAAATGAAAGGAAAAAAAAAGCAGTTGGATAGGGTCAAGTAGGGTAGGGTTAAGTTTTATTTTATTTTATATATATATATATATATATATATATATATATATATATATATATATATATATAATAAGGCTAGTTTTGGGCATTTTATTTATTATATATATAAATAAAAAAGCAGTTTTATTTATTATATATATATATATATATATATATATATATATATATATATATATATATATATATATATATATATTAAAATATCGAGCTCAAGCGAGCCGAGCTTCTTTTGAGTTTTGAGCCAAGCTCACTCGTGCTCGAGCTTGGCTTGTTTTGGAACGAGCTTTCAAAATCGAGCTTGGGCTTGATCGAACTGGCCTACAAGCCAAGCCGAGCCAAGCTGAATGAGGTTTTCGAGCTAGCTCGGCTTGTGTGCAGCTCTACCTACACCCATGGCCATCTTGAAAATCGTATGTGGGGCTCACCTGTTTAATTGTATATTGCTTACATATGAGACCTTGCTGAACTGTTTTGGACAGCTAGCTTGAAGCCCATTTTGACCTATTTTTCTATATTTGATGAGAAATATAAACAGTTAATCTCAAAGTACTTGTTGATATCTTTGAAATGAGTGGTTGCACACCCAAAATGGACATCAGATGGATGAGATTTAACTGAAACAAGATGGGAGTCCAGGTATATGCATTCCGTGATTCGAGGTGATGCCCTTTGACTTGTGGCCCACTTTAGGGCAATCTGATAGTCTCCTTTGGAGGATCTAATTCGATAAGAATGTGGTCCTTGGCGTCAGCTTCAAAACATGGTGTCATTTTCCCCGATCGAAGTTCGGACTGCGAAGTTATTGGATTGATAAGATCGACTCTCCATTGATTAAGCGATGACCTACATTGGGTGGGTCATATCTCATGATCTAGGGATCGGATTGAGATGAATTTTTTTTTAGTGATGCCTTTAATGTGCATATGGTATTGGATAGAACGGATTGGACATTGGGCACCTAGATCTACTTAGGTAAATTCTGGACAGCTCGTTGTTAAATGTTCATTGGAAATGGACCGTTTTGATCAGATCCGTTAGATCTGATTTTGGATTGTGCTCAAACTTGACACCTGGCCTAATTTGCATGTTCTAAAAAAGTCTATTGACTTAGATTGGTTCATGGAATTCTTGATCATGAAGATCCAGTCAGATAAGTCCATGGCCCTTATTGGTTGTTTTAGGCAGTTGATTCATGTAGAATTGATGCTCTTGTGCATTATTGTTTGGATCCCTGTTTGATTTACGATTAGTGACCACACATGGAGTGTATGTGGGGCCCTCACATCCTTGGTGGATGATGGCACCACATGTCCAATTATGATGGTTGTGTGGGGCCCTCATTTCGATGACCTTGCCAATGCGATCTCGAGAACCACTTGTTCGGTCAGATTTCTATTTGATCACCTAGTTACAGGCTTGGCCAAAGCTAGGTGGATTGATAAAGTGATGATCTGACCCTGAACACTGAGTGATGTGGTCATTGGATTACCCTATATCTCTCTTTTGTGCGAACCTTGGATGTTTTATGGGTTTGATAGCTTGTGCTTAATCGGACCGTGTCTCACCCACTAATGGGTCGTTTGGTCCCATATTCCACAGGGAATAAGTGTTATTCCTTGTGAGGAAGTTTCTGGATGTTTAGGATTTGACTTTTGATGATCAGATTTATCCATAGTGGAATATGGACCATTGGATCCTTGGTGGATCGATCTCACTCGTTAGAGATCAGATTGGGTTGTAACTTGACGGTTAGCCTAAGTTTGATGTGAGGATCACATATGAGGGTCTAGATTGAGTAGTGGGAGGCCCGATCATGCACTTCTCTTGTATAAGCCCCTATCTTATATGGATAATAGTTCGCGGGTCATGTTAGACCATGTTGATGTGAGTTGTGTCCTGAGGCCTTACAAACGTCAACGACGCCTTGGTCGCATATGTGGATGTTTGAGGCAATGAGAAAGGGAAGACACCATAGTCCAAACAAATGCCTTGAGGTTGATATTTGATTATGTTACATGTTATATATGTTTGTTTTATGTAGGGTGTCGTATTGGTTGGCAACCACATGCCCTGGTATACACTCTGCATGGGATGTCATTTGTTTGAAATTTATGCTAAGTTCATGTTGGGTTTTATATTAGTTGGCAACCACATGCCCCAGTGTACACTTTACATAGAATGTTTGTTTTTGGATGGATTCTTGAGGCTTTTGGGTTATATTACTCCTTGACCGCTTAGTGTAGTGGGAGTCGTCGGTTGTGTTGGGGACATGACAGGATATAGTCTGCATCTGTACGCCTAAAAAAATCATATTCCTTGGTACGTAAGAACACTTAACTCTAAGGCTTATGGTCACTAACATGATGAAGACACAAGAACACTAAACTCTTCTTTTTTAACTACCTGTACCACTTTTTGGGACCCGTGCCCTCTTTTTTTTTACTTCTTTAACCATATAAGAAGTTGTTCAGTTCATGAGAATTAGTTGATTAAGTGGTTCCTTGGCCTGTGATAAGCAGACTATTCTCAAGGCTTATGGTCATTTCTAAGGTTGTTTATTCCAAGAAGCTCTCTGGGAAATTAGTCTTAGAAGCTCAAGTTAGTACTCACTTTAGATAGAGTACTATATGTCATACATAGACCTTCTCTGCCTAAACCCGACCTAGAGCCTTTATATGAGCCCCTGGTGATCTCTTCCAAATTTACAAAATGGGAAAGAGATAATTGGAATACCAAAGTAAAGGGAACAACCCTTAAGGGGCTGGACATCGTCCTGATAAGAAAGGCAAGGGGAAGGGTAAGGGCAAGGGCATGTATGAGAAGGGATGGTGGCATTGTGAGAAGCTGAGCCTTTTAAGGCAAAGTGTCACGTCTTCTATAATCGACTCGCTTAGGAGGCCAATGCGGAAACGACTCTCTCCTCTCACCTTCCATGGATCCCGAGGAATGGTACTTGGTGTATCATCTAATAGACTGTTAAACCTCTTGTGTAGAAAGTCAGAAGGAACATGATGGAAAGTGAAGTAGAAGACGAGCATGCATTAGCCAAGAGCGAAAAGGCATCATAGGCATATTATGATAGGAGTAGAGTAGCGCTTGAAGAGGACTTGGTCTTGGGTATAGACCCTCACGATCGCTTAGTTTTATAGACCGTCCATCCACTTCATGTAAGGTGGATAATTGATGATTGTTCATCCGATATATACATTATTCCTTCTTATTAGCTCTACTATGCGATTATCATTGTTCTCTTGTGAATCATGTGGGTATGTGTGATTGACTATTGATATCATATCCACTCTCTAAGGTATCCCATGTTGAGGAAAAAATTAGCATTGAATTCCATCTAGGACTTAAGAGAGATACCGTGTAAGCATCACTATAATTCCACTAAGGGCATATGCATACTTATCCATATGTAGCCTCGTGAGATGCTTGACTGGTTAGAATTCAAGTTAGGCACAATATGTTGTCAATCAAGTATATGGCACTATCCAATTTTTCCAACACTCATTAGTTGGCTAGTGGTGATGAGAGTTATTGCTCTAAATGCATAATTAGTATATGCAAGATGATTCACCGTTTTTTAGATGGCTTCCATATTTTCCTAGTATGCATGTGTTCAATGAATGTATCTCATGTTCTATCTTATCTGAATGTGAGCACTATGTGACGAGATTACTATGTGTATCAACTGAGTTCATGTCACTTGTGCATTTCCTACTGTTAGTGCACTTTTCTATGGCATACTAGTGCACCTTATTTGTCAATTACGTAGGTCGTGAGTCTAGGTGTCAGTTGAGCTTAAAGAAGATGAAGATCGAAGACTCAAGCGGACCTGTTGCATCAAGGAAGAAGAAATAGGTAAAAGAGATGCCTTGGTGAGCCTTGAACCTTGAACCTAACCAAAACTCAAACCTCTAGATGACCTTGACCCATTAGGCATACTTGTAGTCATCTTAGATTGGCCTTGGGTGTCCCAAAAAACCACCCAAAGAATGGCCAAAGAGGTTGCATGTGCTGTTGAAAAACATAGCTGAAATCAACAGAAAACATGCCTTAGATCAGTTGTATGGACTGTCCGACTGGTCGGCAGGGACCAAAATGGGACAGCAAGATTTCTAATCCCAAGCCTTAATTTGACCAGTCTAACGACCGGTCGGCTAGACTATCCGACCGGTTGTCCAATCGGTCATGACAGACCCAGTGAGGACATCAACATTTCAATTTGTCTAGGCTAAAACTGACCAGTCAGTCAGCAATATTCGACCGATCGTCGACCCCTGGCCTACCGGTCCCGACCGGTTGGTATAGAGCTGTTGTCAGCTGTTTTCTATCCGTTGAACGACTCTTTGTAAAACGATTTGGCTCGATTTTTAGGGCAAGAGAGAGATTTTAGTGCATTAGAAGCCACATTCATTGCTCATACCATTAGGCTCTAATCCTAAGCATTCCAAACTATCTTCCTTATGTTTGATCACAAGATGGAGCATTCAAAGCTCATGTGAAGATGGACTTACTCTCTCTTAATCTTTAGAAGTTTAGGCACCTTGACCATAGGTAAATCCTTTGTTTAAACCTCTTTAAAGATCCTATTAGATGGAATTCCTCTAGGTAACCAACACCTACTAGTTGTAGAGCATTCACACCATCTCCTAACACATTGGGCATTTCAAGAGTATCACATATGAGGTGATTGATTGGTGGAGCTGAAGCATTGGCAACGCAGTGGCAACACGATCGGGGGAGCAAGGGGAGTTAATTAAAGTACGAGAGAGTGGAGATCAAGCAACCCAAAGCGGCACTGAACAAGGGGCTCGTCCGACAAGTAAGTGTCATCGTGAGAGTCCGGTTGCACTCCTTCCTCGTGGATGATTCGGTGTGAGAGTTTGAATTGATAAACTCGAACAAGTCTCCAAGGGGAGCTTCCGGCAAGAGCATACGCTAGGTTCTAGGATTATAATTGAAGGGTAGGGAGGATCCTTGTCAAAGTCCTGGGTTGAATGGAACCCAAAACCATCTTGGTTGAGAGATAAACCAGTAAAATCTTAGTCATAGGTTGGAAGGAACCTTGTCAAACTCCCCGGTAGGGTGGAACCGATTAAAACACCTAGGTTGGGAGGAACCTGATTTAAACTCCCTAGTGAATGCCTGTTTGCTCAAGGGATGAGTACTTGAATTGGGAGTGCAGTAGACCTAAAGTCGAACCACTATACATGCTTGTGTTTGTGATTGATTTGAGCACATTGTTATCTTAGCATTGTATGTTTAATTGTTTAACTATGAATGCTTGATAGGAATGTATGCTAGGCACTAGATAGGCACATTCACTCACAAGATGTTCTTTCACTAAGTAATGTAGACTTAAGCCTTATGATCCATTCTCTTATAGTCTACATAGGTTGCATAGATTAGGTTGTTGATTAATTAAATCATTTGATTATCTATGCATGCTTAGGCTAGGATGTTTATATGCTTATCATATACTAGTCTTATGATTGGACCCACTTAAGCTTGGAAGCTAAGTGTTCTTGCTTAATTAGTTTATAATTACTAATTAGTTTAATTAGGCAAGAGGTTTTTAAAAGGGATTTTTAAACGGTCCTAATCACCCTCCTCTAGGACTTAGCTATAGTTCTACAAGCTCCGCCAAGCTTCCATGTATATGTATAGGGTGCGTCATATTAGACTACTAACACAATTTCACCTACCTGTATGATTGGATCTGGAGTTCTAATCAATAGTATAATTAAGGAATATGGACTGTTAGGTTTGTTCTTATCTGCTCACTAGATTTTCTTAGTCAACTATTATGCACATGTTATGACCTTAGACATGTGTCTTCGTCAGTGGGAGGAAATAGACAAAGTGATGACTCTTGTATGGGGTTGATATCTGTCCTTGTGGATGGATATGCTTCTTATGGCTGTATCTTGGATATCGTGCATGTGTTATGTCACTCTTATGGTAGCACTATCAGTTTAGCATATGATATGTTTGCGGTTCCATGATGATCCTAGTGTACGATGTGCACTGTATCTATTGTCTATGAAAATGATTAATTAAGTTCTTGAGTGAACTATGGTGGTCGGGTGATCTGATCTTCGATCACAGAGGTAAATGGCACAAAATGTGGATTGATAACCATGCTGGAGAGTGGGAGCTACCATTAGAGAGACTAGATGGACTTTATAGAGGATCAGTATGACTCCTCAATCCTTTGGATAAGAAGTCTAATTTATCATGTGCTTGCTTGGTGTGAGCACATATTTGTTTTAGGGCAAGTGAGAGATTGTTGGAGTTAGTGCCCTAAAAAACCATCCGTGCCCTTATCCATTAGCCATGTGGATGTGATTCGGCGGATCTTACCAGTTGATTGTGGTGACCATGGGTCCTAAATTGGACAAGTGATATGCCTTAGACAGATTTAGTGTTGCTCTCATTCATTAGGTTTGCTGATGAGTGATTCCTCTAGTGCTCATTGGGAACTTGAGATTGGACATGACGGTCATTGACCTGGGAGAGTCGTGGTCTATGGATCTCAGTACCCTGTTAGACCATGACTGTCGAGGTGCACCTGTGGACATCAGTTCATGAGCTGTACGGTCATCTTGTGTGAGGGGACTGACTTGGGTCAGGATGGACAATCTCCACCATCGGGAGCTGACTTGGTGTCGGTTTATGCCTTTCCCTTACCCTTCACAAGAGTGTGAGTGTGTCATGAACAAACGATCTAGGTTCGGACCTTTAGTCACTCAGATTGGTGGATCAGGATCAAGTCAACAGTTTGGAGTCCCAATAGCTTGGACTGTGATGGTGAGACCAAGACTTGATGATGCATGAAAGATGGTTTGATCCTTAGACCTTGGGACGTGTAAGGGTCACGATCTTGATTAGTTAGCTTTGACTTTTCCTACTATTAAAACTAGAAAAATGCTCAAATGCAGTTTTCTTGTGTATTGTTGCTCTGGGTTTGTGAATAATAGAAGCATTCGTAGACAATTGCAAGCATTTACAAAAGTACACAAGAAGAGAGATATCGCAAGGCGAATTTTATTATAGAGATTCTAAGATCTTGTACATTCCAGGCTGTGGTCTAGCATGAGCCCTTAATTACATCGAATGATCGATGACCCTTGATTAAAAGGCAGAAGACTAGTCAGTAGGGACTATGTGTAATGCCCTGGAAATTTCAATCCTCGAGCCACGAGAGTACTCGAGCACCTCTAGGAAATTTTCTAATTTAATTATCAATTGAGAGTGCAGACACCGGATTTAGAACTAAGACTTTAGGAGATTTGTATTGAAAACCCTAGTTTGGATGATCCGATTTGATCGAAACCTCGTAAGACATTTAGACACATCAATCTAACCGTACATTCTTTATTAGATATCATGGATAGCTACAGATTCCTTTTTAATTGTCTAATCCTACATCTAATCCGTTGATTAATGGATCTCAATCTATAATTTACTGAAATCACAATGGATTAACCTATACAACCAACTTATAATGTGGATCCACCTTAGACTACCCTAATCAAATGAATCAAATCTCGATTATCTTGAGTTTAGAAATCGATTTGACAAAATAACCCTTTTAACATGTAAAACCATACGAATGAGATTAACCGCCCTTAACCTGCAAATAAATGCACCCCGTATATCACATCATATACCTAGCTATGCCCACTATGACCTAGTGAAAGGATTCACTAAACTCTGTTATCTAAATCATCCAATTGGTGTCCCGAAAACTTAGAACAACTATAGACCGTTCGTTAGTGGGCCGTTGATCACGAATCTACGCGGAATCGATTGCCTTAGTGGGCTTGACCTTTCTCCTATTTAGATACCCGACATCCTATCCCGAAGTACTGCACAACATAGATCATGACCAGAGAGGGTGAGTTGTGCGACTCACCTCGACCTTGGACCATCTGGAACTATAAATACCAAGCCCATTTGAGAATTCCATTTGAGATGGAATTTGGAGGATTTCTGGAGTTTTGCTTAGGGATTTGCTTGGAGCTTCCGATCCAACTGTCGTCGCTCCCAAGTGATCGATGCCAGCCGTCAATCATAGGTAATATAGCGTCCTAAGTGTTGAATTTGATATTGAAATTGATTCTTTCTTGCTTCAATCCATCTCTTTTCGAATCTATATAGGATTTCCAGTTGTTCCTTCGAATCCTTCGTTCTAGACGTTGTTAGCGTGTAAATTCACCAACACAGGTGAGGACTATCTTCTAAGTTGGCTATTATCAACCTATGAGGGTTCCAAATAGTGAAAATTAGATTTTTCTTGAATTCCATTCAAAGTTAAGTGCCGAATGATTTATGTTTGTGATTGATGTTCTATATGTGTTGATTAATTACATGCTTACTTCGATGTATGGATTGATTGCCCATTTGAATCGATTTTATGAAAATATGAGATTTGATGTGTTGTGCATATCAAGTGTTTGATGAAATTCCTGAGTGAACAGAAGTTCACATATGCTTGAGTAAGTGGATTACCATCCACCCAGGCTAGTGCCTGATTGTGAATTTGATGAGTTGGCCTGCAATAGCACGCCAAGTGTTTGATTTTACGCCCACATATGAAATGAAGTATATCGCATATCAACTATTTGGTTTTATGCCTGATTGAAACAATGAATGTTATGATGTTCTATTCTTCTCACAACATGCTTAGTATAATATTTAATTGACATGATTGGGATTAATCTCTGAAAATCACAATTTATGGACTGCCTACTTAGGTTTGGCCGTCACGAACTTGTTTGGTCGACTTGGGAGTAACATGATCGACCGACCCTAGCTACGTCCATTTGGTTGATGTTTCGCTCAGCTTACCAAATCAGTCAATTTCAGGGTTAATCATATTTGTTTGATCATTGTTACATATTCTGTAGAATCTCTAATACTACAATTACCATTGTTACGCAGTCACTTATAACTATACGTATCCAATCTCATGAGCCAGACATGGAATATGGGTAACTGTGTTTGTGCTGTCTTTGGCTAGTGTGGGTGATGAGCCCTCCAATAGCCTTAAGCATTAAATCCTACATACTGAAGGTCATGGGCCAGGCATGGTATATGGGTAACTGTGCTTGTGCTATCTTTGACCGGTATTAATCTTGATGGTCTTATTGAGAGTTTTGAGCACCGATGTTAGGTGACGAGCCTACCATCATTGATCTTGGGTGACGACCCATTGCCATGCATATGACATTTTAGGGTATCGAGACCCTTACCGTTTGATTCATTATTCAGTTATGTTGGGTGACGGACCCAAATTGGGATTCTTGGAGCCGGGCATAGGACGCCCTGGCCTGGCGGTGGGTCCCGGCCTGGTAGAGGGTACTCCGACCTGGCATTTTCCAGTGTTCGGTAAGGCCACTGTCCAGTGTCCGGCTTTCCTCGCTATCCAGTGTTCGGCCGCGTTCCTATCGATCGTGTTCCTGTTTATAAGACTCTTGATAAAATTGAGGTATTCTGGCTTCACCAATACTGCTGATTGAATACAAAATTTAATAAATACTTGATAATCATGCATGCATTACATTTGCATGTGCATTAGTCCGACGCTGCTGCTGGGTGGTAACCCCACCATTTATTTTTTTGGAACATAACATTTGCATATCATAGTTGCATGCATTATTAAACTAGAATAGGAACTTGATTGTGAAGTTATGTTATCTACTGATGCTGGGGTGGTAGGTGTGAGAGCCCCACCATTTGTTATTCTTCACTACTTGTACTTGATTGTGTTGATGATATGTTTAATTTAGGGAATGGTAACACTGAGTATGATTACTCACTCCCACCTGGGGGGGTGTTTTAAAACACCAACCAGTTATTTTGATACAGGAGTTGCTGTCACTTGATGCAGAGATGCAGGACCTGTTGGCTTACCTATGTCTTGCGTTTCATTTTCTGCCTTGAATTGGACGACTTGGGTCGATATTCTTAAAGATTTCATCATACATTTATATATTGAGCCCCGGCTGAGTGGACTCCTTGATTGTGTGGATAATTGTATGTATTTACACTTTGAATTCAAACTGAATTATACACTATTTAGCTTAAATCTCTATTTATGAGTTGATGCCATCGATTTGTGCCATTAAACTATACTTCCGCAAAATACAGTCACCTCGAAAGAGTTGGGAGCCGCGGACTACCCGACACTTGATTTTCGGGGCATGACACTATGGTCTTAGAGTTCATGGTCGTAAAGACCTGTATTTTGTGGTTGAAGAGACATGTGTTTGTTGTGTTTTGTTATTGACTGATCCATCTTCGTACAAGTCAGATGTCTATGTCCCATGTTTTGAACGGAAATCCGGGCTGAGACTGTCGGGGTTTTTAACCGAGGGGTGCGACTCTAGGCCTGCGCCCGTCATTTTTGACAGGTGATTGCGGAAAGATCGATCTGCAGTTGTATGTACCTGACCAGCTCAACCGGCGAATGTCGTTTGAATGGGTAGGGCATCAATTGTTCTTGAAATATCAATCTTTGACATATTCCGTGTAATAGTTTAGAACTCTCTTGATATGGTTTATTGTGTTAACCATAGTCCCATTTGCTTAGTCCGAACCTAAATCTGGGTCATATTATGATAATACATGTAATGATGATGCATTGGTATGATTCTGGGCACTGGCGGTCTCTTTTTGAGAAATTACTTCGTTCATCGTATTGGATCGGATCGGACTTCGAACTCTTGCATTCTGCTCATTGAGTGGCCCGAATGAGTTATTTGACTGCTCCATTGCATCCGGAACGCTCGAAATACCTTAAATAGGCCCAAACGGGGCCCGAAAATGTCACAAAATGAAGGTTTAAAGGTGCTGAGATTGACATTCAGAGTGTTAATTTTTCTGATCTGCTGGCCTGATTTTACTAATGCACTGGGGCCACAGCGTCCAAAAATGACTTTGTTAAGATGTGTATTTTTCTGATCCGTTGGCCTATTTTTTCGATGCGCTGAGGCCAATGCGTCGAAAAATGACTTGTTTCGGAAATGGTTGATTTTCGTAATGCGCTGGCCTATTTTTATGATGCGCTGGGGCCAGTACGTCAAAAAATGACTTGTTTCATAAACGACTGATTTTCCTAATGCGCTGGCCTATTTTTTTTATGCGTCGAGGGTCAGTGCGTCGATAAAATAAGCTAAGTTTGATTCAAAGTATTTTTATGATGCGCCACTGTACTTGTACAATTTTGAATTATTTCTTCGCCGGACCTGCTGTGGTCGGAAGTGGAATTTTCGATGAAGGGTTCCGTCGGTCGGAAAAGAATTTCGATGATTGAAAAAGGTTTCCGGTGGTCAGAAAAAGGGTTCCGACAAGGGATTTCGGCGATCTCTCAAATATCCATCGTACAAAGCTCTCTCTCTCTGGATCCGTCCAAATGAACAGTAACGGAGGGGTATTTATACCCGAAAATACTAAAAGCGGCTAATGGGAGGCTGCCTCGTGTAACGCGTTGAGAAAATCAGTTGGCACATCGAGAAAATAGGTCGGTGCGTCTTGAAATGACTTCATTAAAATACTAATTTTTGGGATGCACTGGTTGTTAGTGTGTCCTGAAATTCACTGAAAATGACTGATTTATTGGACGCGCTGAGGGTCAGTGCGTCCTGAAATTCCTGAATATTTGGATGCGCTGGACGTCAGTGCATCCTGAAATTCATTTCTGAAAACTGTTTGAATTTCTTGATACGCTGGATGTCAGTGCGTCCTAAAATTAACTTTGGAAAACCATCTGAATTTCTCGATGCGCTGGCTGAATTTACTGATGCCCTGAGAGTCAGTGCGTCCTGAAATTCATTTCTAAAATGTCTGAATGTTATGACGCGCTGGCCATGAATTTAGTGATGCGCTGATGAACTTCCATTTTGGTTTATTTGTGATTTCTTATGGAAATAATGGTTTGTGAGGTCCGCTTTGTGATTAATGTCGATGCACTAGCCATATTTTTTCATCGTTGTACTTACTGCCCAATTTTTGGAGATTTCGATCATGATAGATGGTCGGGCCCACCCCTGGGTCAACTTTCCATTTTTGGTAAAGCTTGATGTGCGTTGTGATTTCTATTGAGATTCCTGATGCACTGGCTCTAAATCCAGTAATGTGATGGATTGAACACTTGAAATCTCTTGTTTTTTAGGATTCTGACTTTTGGGACCCCAACACCTACGAGGTCCATCCAAGGGCCAATAAAGTGGATGTAGCTGGGTACTTCCATCAAGAGTCGTTGATTCTTACACGGGCCAACAAGGAATCCACTGGTTTACCTAGGAAGATGTGTTATAGCTTTGATCTAGATGAATCGAGAACTCATCAAGTGATTTTTCCGCGGAGCCCAACACTCTGATTGTTTTAATTGGATTTTCAAAGGCTTTTAACATTGACGTTTTGTTTTAACTGTTAAAACTATTTTAAACACACTTGATGATAACATGATGACCTAGATCTGATGGCCCACTTTTGATTAGCATGAGATATGATCATTAGTGGTACGTCATGGTAGTGGAGGGATTGAATCATGAGTATATGCATGAATGAGGCGAATTGACATGCTTCCTTCACAGTAGGTTACACCAAAGTTCGTAGGGTGGTGGAGCACCATTCTAGGTGCACCCTAAAAACCATAACCCCTCCTTATTTATATAATCCTATCCCAAAGGAGAGGATAAGCTAGCCATAGACGTCCCTACCCCATGGGATATGTGAGTGTGAGAAAAAACAGAAAGTATGTGAGAGAGATTGTAGATCCACTCCATCCTCCTTGATTGTCCTCGCGTGTGGTTCACTTGTGTGTATGATATACATTTTCCTTGACACCTACCAGAGGATTAGATGTTAGACTATTTCGATTTTCCGGGATTGGGATAGATCAAGGAGAGACTCCTTGGTTCAGGAGATCGATATCGACAGACTGACATCACAGACATCCCTTTTGTACACATCACATGTAAGTATGATCTCCATCATTTATACATATTGTTTAATTATAGAAGTTTGATGTTATTGCAAATGGAGATTCTTGGTATGGGTCCCATGATTAAATTATAATGTATCGGTTGAGTTGATGATCCAGGAATATCTCCATATGCTTCATTGATCAATAAGCTTAAATTCAGGTTAATAGATGACGAAGCGAATTAAATTAAAGGATCAAGACACAGAGCATCGATTGAAGGGCTGAGGATATCGATATTTGTAGTGTCCTCACTATCTAGAAATAGAAATAATAGTCACTCACAATAGGGCTGATGCAGGTCTTAAGTGGGGCATATGGACAATTAAACTTCTATTAGAGCCACAAATCAGGTCCCCCCACTCTCTTAGTTGGGCCATTTAAGGTCGATTATCATTTATATTATGCACGTTAGATTATATACAAGACTGACAATATGTGTGTATGTGCTAGGATTGGTAACATGATAGTATACCTGGCCCTAAAAAGGTTGACACTAATAATATGCTTAGTATAATGAATATCATGCCCATTCATATGCTCATATGCATCATATGTATGCTTGACTATGGATGTGAATGCATCATAGCGTACACCCGACCATGGTGTCGTGGTTGGTACTCATATTATGGTTTATATTGCCTGATGCAAGGCAAATCTATAGTATATGCCTTATGGCTCTTCGGGAACTCGTACGAGACAGGATTGCCCGCATGATCATTGTATGACTTGATGAATGACTTGGATAGTGTGATTCATGCATAATGCATTATATACGGTATGTTGCATCTACTCCCTAATGACACTGGGGATGTATTCTTGCAACCTAAATATGGCTATTAGATGATTTATGGACACCAAAAATTTTGTTGCAGCATATTGGGTGCTAAGGTTGTCCATGGGTGAAAGGCCCCAAACCCTGTGGCAACAAGATGCTCCAACGTTGAGATTGAGTGGATATCATGAGCACCGAGTGTTGAATACCAATAGACCGCATCTCCTACTATGTCGGAGTCGGTTAGAAGGGGGTGTGACCTTACTAGCTCGGGTGAAGGGGGTTATATGCTAGGTTGAGTCTAACCAGCTGGTGAAATGGCTTCGCTATTGGCGAGCCGGGTAGACATTGGTATACCACTGGCAAGGCGGATAGTGAGGTCTCTTCCGCGATGGGGCGATAACCATTGATGGAGTGTACTAGACCCCATTGATATTCCAAATGAGAACCGTACTGTGATGTAGACTAGACATCAGAATTGGCATGTTTGTATAGCATAGTTGCATATGACAGTTAGCTCAATAGGCCTCCGTATTGCATAGCCTTGGTGGCTGATGGCATTCATGAACTTGGCAGCATAGCCCTTCATTATTTCCGCATACTCTGATATCTGTATAGTGGTAGACTCATAAATGAGTCCTTACTCATGGCTTAGTGGTAGACTCACAAGAGTTTCAACACTAAGGTCATGTGTTCAAGTACCCATTGTGGTGTGTGTAAAAAAAAAAAGCATAAAAAATGAATTGGCTTTCAAAGATATATTCAAGATTCTTATGCATACATGCATACATTAAAAGTCAAATGGATAATTAATTGGAGACTTGAGAGACGATTTGGTGCCACACGAAAACTATCATCAATGATGGGGCAGCATGCTTGGGCACTAAACATGCACAAGGTTTGTATAACAATGTTCTTTTATTATATCAGAAAAGATTATGCACACTCAGTATATATAGAGGGTCAATGAGCACCAAGGTGTCCCAAATAAGTTTATCTACCTTGATAACGGTGGTTACCATTACACAATGACCCCCCCCCCCCCCCCCCCCCCCCGTTCGATGCATGAGGCCCACCTTGATTTTATGTGTTGTATGTCCATGTCGTACATCAATTTTTTAAGATCATTTTCGGCCATGCTCCCTAATGAAGCATATCCAAATCTCAGGTGGATCAGATAGTAGAGATTGAATGCCCATAGTTAAAAACTTCCTAGGCCACTATAATGTTTATTTGCCATCAAGCTTGTTGATAAGGTCACACAGACCTGGATGTAGGGAAAACACAAATAGCAGCTTGATCCAACAAATCTTTTAGTCCCAATTTTTTTTAAGGGTGGAAATTCAATCCCTACTGTGCGGTCCACCTGAGATTCAGATCTACCTCTTTTTTGGACCATGCCCTAAAATGAGTTGGCAAAAAGGATGGATGGCATGGATATACAACAAATGTGTTAAGGTGGGCCCCACATTCAAGGTGTCACTCACCGTGGTCTACCTAAGATTTAAATATGCCTGACTTTTGGGACTCTTGCCTTAAAAAGAGTTGGCAAAACAGATTAGTGGCATGGATATAAAAATACATCGAGATGGGCTCCACATTCAGGGCCTCACCCACTAGTCCACTTGAGATCTGGATCTGCCTCATTTTTGGACCATGTCGTAAAATGAGTTGGCAAAACGAAATGGACGACATGGATATATAATACATATATCGAGGTGGGCCCCACATACATAGCCTTAAAAAATTATACATGAGGTACATATTAACTCAAAATTAATTAATTAAATTATGGACCGTTGTTGCGAAGTCACAATCCAAAAATTAAATTATTTGAATGATTTTCACCTTTAATTTGCAAACACTTGTTTTTTGAAATAAGACTATTTGATATTTTTTCATTCTTTACTATCTAATAAATGTCCACCAATCCATTAGTGGGATAAGCACCAAACTACTAATAGATTGCCTGAATTTGAGGTTGATTTGGGACATCGAATGGTCTACCAAATCAACACCAAATCGACAACACTATTCAATCAAATCTAATTTTAATTTTTTCTTGAGATCTATTGGAGAAAAATGATATCAAATTGTTAGGTGATGCGCATTGAGTTTTTTGAACTTATGAATTTGCCAAATTTTGTGATGCGCTGGGGCCAACGCGCACTGTTTTATTTGGACTTATGAATTTATCAAATTTTCTGATGCACCATGGTCCAGCGCACACTGGTATTAGGCTTGGGAATGTTCAATTTTGGACGCGCTAAGATCCAGCGCATACTTACTCCTGTACTCATGAAACTGTCCAGCTTTTTAGTGTTTTGATTAAGTATGCTTAGCATTGATCAATATGCTCATACCTTGGTTCAACCGATCATCACCTATGATATTTGGTTTGTCATTTCGGGGCAGATGGGGTCCAACTTTCTCTTTTGAACTGTTATGAGTGCATGTTGTTGGATTCCATATGCCCAAAATCCTTGGATCATGTTGAACTAGGTGTGATGTTTCTTTTTAACCTAAGTCACATAGCGTTGATGCATACCTAAATATATTCCTTCCTGGTACTCGCATTTTGTCTGATGTTTTAGTATGCTTGTGCAGGTACTCATGGCTCGTGGTTCTTCCAACGCTGGCCCTTTGAAGGCTGGTCCTTCTGGCTCCAAGGCAGCTGCACGTAAACGCAAGCGCAACTTGCCCAAGGTGGTGCGGCCATCTGATCAGAACCCACAGTGGTTCCATCCTTCAGAGAAGTTCAACTTGAGCGTATATTGATGCTACCGAAGAATGTGCAGCGAAAGATCCTCTGCGAGAAGGCTTTACCGACTCCTCCGGATGAAGGCACTCAGGAAGAATGTGATGCGTGGTACGCTCCCCTACGAGTCTTCTGGACAGATGAAGTTGTTGGGTCCGAAGAGGGTGAAGCTAGTCCAGTCGCGCCTGTTTAATCTTTCAAACGGGGTTGCCCAAAGACGACCGAAAAAAGTGCCAAGTAAGTTTATATGGAAAAACAGGCCAAGTCGAAATCTGACAAGATGAAGGTCGTCTGGTCTTCCGTTAAGTTGGTGGTGTCGTCACTCATGATCTACAACCCGTACACGAAGCAACACATTTGGTTCCCGAAGAGTTTTCAGCGGTATCGCTCTCTTCCGAGCATTGAGCCTTCAGATGTATGCCGTGCCAATTCTTTTTATAGCGTCGATTCCTGGACATCCATCCCAGAGACATTCCTCAACTATGCCGTATCTAAGAATGGTACGCTTTAATCTGTCCTTGGGGAGAAGGACATGATCTTCTTAGAGCCAAACCACGATCCCCACCAATCATTTCAAACCCATTATTATGAGACCCTATATCAGAGGTTTCATCCTTTGACCGAAACAGAGATTTGGCCGACGGGAGGGTTCAGGACCCGAGGACATCTGAGTCCTCATCCCAGCTACAAAGCTTGGGCTAATCGAATTATCGAGCAACATGAAGATACCCTGAAGCAGGTGGGTCTTCTAAGGGTCATCCAAGCGACGTCAAGTTACTTTTATCGGGAACCGTGTGTGTATAAGGGATTTCTGAACCATTGGAGTTCTATTACAAACTCCTTCCACTTGCCATATGAGAAGATGAGTCTATCACTCTGGGACCTGTACCGTATCGCGGGCCTCCCTATTTGTGGCCGAATCTATGATGAATGGACTCTTAGCGATGAGGAACTGTCCAAAAAGAAGAAAGGCTTCAATGAAGGCTTTTATTCTGAAGCTTGCTATGAGTTATTTGTGAGGCTTTCGCAATTCCTGGGCTCCAAAGATAAAGTACCGTTTGAAGATTGGTTGATTTATTTCAGCCATGGTCTAAAGTGAGTTTCTCGACTTGAGTCGTGCACCTTCATTTCATTCAGTCTTTTTTCTTTTACTGATGATTCTCTTTCTTTCTCAGCTTGCATTACGCACCCTATGATGAAGGCCGCATAGATAAGTTGGTCTTGGAAGCCAAGATGAAAGCGAAATTTTCGAGGCCAAACAAGTTGTCCCCTACATGTGAGTTGGTTGGGTTTTTAGTGTACTGGCTATGCTGCATAGCTCTTCTGAGTTCTAAGCAGGTGGACAGCGTGAGGGTTTCTTGTTTCGCTGTGGCAAGGAGTTTGGCCAGTGGATATCGTTATGCACTGGCTCCGGTAGTTTTGTGCTCCATATATCGGGCCTTCGGTGGTGTCATCAGCAACAAGGGTTTCGCCTCTTTTGGACTAAACTCATCCTTCTGCGGGTGGCATTTCTTCTCGGGCTGGCTCGGGGTGTACTTTCCGTGGGTTTATGGCATAGAACTCAAAGACGTTATTCGGAGAGGGTCGGTCCGGTTGCATGCTTTTCAGAAGCGGAGGATGAACAGTGAAAACTTAGCGACTATCGAGGCAAAGATAGGTCATCATGATGACGTCGACTTCTTCCTTTTCTCGGATACTAACAGTGAAGACCCGATTTTGCTTAATAATGATGAGAGTCTTGGCTCCTACGGGCATTGTTTTCTGATATCAATCCACCCAGGCTCACTGCCTTTGAGGGAGGGTGCTGAGTTTTGGAGAGAGCCGTATTACCCAAACAGATTTGCCTGTCAATTCGGTTACGATCAGGGGGTGCCGAAAACACTTGAACCAGTGACAAGAGAACAACAAACTTATGGTACAGGGCCGATACACTGGAAATGGATATGGCGACAACTCTTGCTCACCAGATCGAGTTGATCTTTCATCGTTTTAGGCACAGAGTATACTCCAGGCGCTATGTATGGTTGGATGAGGTGGTGGGCTCACCAATACTCCTTAGTTTGGAACAACTTGCATGTAGCTAACCCTATCTTTGTCTCTCCTCCAATTGTCGATCCTGCTCCTGCTAACGGCCTGGGTTATGTATCAGAGCAGCTTCATCAATTGGCTACTCGGGGTGTGCAGAAGTTTGTGACCTCTCTGAATGTAATAATAGATCATGAGAAACCCGAGCATGCACTTGAAGGGTGGATCGCTTACGGGCAGAAGGTCACACTGCAAGGGAATCATGATTCCCTACTTGTTGGTCCTATGACAGAGGGACAGAGAGAGTGTTATGATATTGGTGACGATGATGATGAGGCTGGTGATGTCGATGAGGATGAAGATGCTGGCAGGGATGATGGTGGGGACAACAATGATGATGATGTTGGTGATGGTGGTGACGAGGTTGATAGGGAAGGTGGTGTTGATATGAGGGCAGATAGCACTGTAGCAGGTGTCATGCCCCAAATTCGGTTCTTGACGTCCATTCGCCGTAACCCGAATTCAGAGGTGGCAGCCTCCGTAGTACCCCGATCTCGGATCCTAACCCCACACGCCAGGTTCCGATCCTGGGATACCACAAGGAGGATTTTATGGTCTGGTTTTTTTGTTTTGAAACATGAGCATCACCATATGAGTACCATCAAAGACAAACACAATATTTCCATTAAGTCATTTCGTTTACATACAGTACTGAAAGGTAAATACACAATGCGTAAATATAAAAACTTTGCACAATCCGGCACCTCCTGCTACTGCACTCCCAACTCCAACTCAACATTGCTGATACACTCTGGTATAACCTACAGCGTAACAAACACGCATAAGCTTCGAACGAAGCTTTGTGAGTGTGTGTGTGCGAGCGCAATACGTATGACAGGCATGATAAATATCAGAGTAAGCAGTAAAGCATGATGAGAATTGTACACCAAGACTTAGCCTAATTAGGCTACACGATCACATGATGTGAATAACCAGTCTACCACGGCTATGCAAGCATGCAATACAGGTAACTAGCCCACCATGGCTATGCAAGCGTACAATACAGGTAACCAGCCTACCAAGGCTATATACTCATACTATGCGATGGCCTACAAGGCCTAATGTAACATACAATGATCCAATGCATGTATGCAAATCACCACCTCTCAGTATAGTGGTCCAGATACGAACAGTCATAACGCGGTCGCCTAAGCAATGCAGGACTCGGAACTGGTAGCTCGCCCAGGCTTACAGCCCCGCCCACATCACACCCGCCCACGTCAGGATCGTTCAATACCATACAGTGATACCAATACCATCTCTGAAACGGAACATCACCGGGGTCTCACAGACCTCACTACTCACCAGTAGAATGTCAAAGCCTATCTGGTGCAATAGCGGACCTACTCACAGCTGGTCAAACTCAACCCACTTTGCCAACACTCTTCCGGCAGGTTAGGTCAGACCTTCTTCCAAACTGACCACGTGTAGTGGAGAACACCACCGTTTGATATTCGGCATACTGGTGTATGATTAAACTACCTGGTCCTTGAATGGAGCACCCACCTTGGTACCAACGGGATCAGGGACTTTCACCCAGGAACATCTTTGGCATCCAGTTTAAAGATCACATATTTCCGGTGTTCTGCAAACTACGATGGAGCTGTGGTTGCAACGTAGTAACCATGCTATATGCAGCACAAGTAGACGGTGCAAAATGAAACCATGCATACAAACGTGGGACGACATGCCCGTGCAAGTCTCCAAAGAGCACCATAAAACTATAGGGTCTCAAATACAATGTCACCGTCGGCTGGTAATGAACTGCACGACAATCGCGGCCGCTATGGCCGGTTGATACAAGACAATCAGATGAGCCAAGCATTCATGATGCATGAGTCAAGCATACAGTATGAGTGCCAATAAGTAGTTAATCTACCACGATGGCAATAAAGCAATCTAGTCCAACCTATTTGAGATATGATTAAGATGAGGGGACACATATGAATGATCGAGTCATAGTGCGGGATGTCGCTAGCCAGAGAATCTCGCACCAAGGGCTACAAGGTATGCTAAGCTATTCCTACCATATAGTGTAAGTCAGGATGATAGACTCCTGTCCTCGAATAGTCCCATACCTATTGGAGAGGTTTGCGATAGAAAGCACGTGAATTACATTTGCGCGACTACATCTCGAATGCTTTATGAATACGTTTATGCCCTAGTGGTCCCCAACTAACAATGGTGATTCAGGATGCAGACTCATTACACATGCATGCTGGTCGTCGAAGCATATAGTATATAGATCACATATGAGTATTCCAAACAACACTACGTGTGGCAACAGACATACTAAAAACATCATAAAAAGATAATTCACTTATAATACAAGCAAATATAAAGAGATAGGACCCTAAATGGATGGTATACAACAACACAGATGGTCCAACAATTGAACGGTGTGGATTAGCCTCCAACATTCAGATAACCCAAACGGAAAGAAAATGATTGAATACACTACCAACACATCAAAGATATAACCTACTTGAGCGGCAAGAGTAGAATACCCAAAATCATGCCGAGACCCATAATGCGGTAGCACAGTAGGGATATATATATATATATTAACGATTGGTTCATAAAAAGAACAACATAGATGCGAGACACTAACGTAGGATGAGCTGCAAGACAGATAAACAACATGACAATGGAAGATAGGTGATTGGATAGTCTTAAGGTAGATGGACAACACGATGGGGTGCGAAGAAGGATGACGCAGCCAACCCATACATCAAGATAGGCTCCATATAATTGATGACCTAGATGACCTACTAATGTCAAGGATGGACCCCACACTCGTCCTAAAGGTAAACGGACGGTGTGCATGGGATATACACGATATGGAGGTCTTTAATAGTTGGGTACAAGGGTAGGAGGGGTGAGTCATATAAGTATACAACAAGCTGGGTTACCAGGATCAATCAACATGGTGAGTCAACAAGGTGAGTCAATAAGGCAGGTTGACAAGGCGGGTCAACATGGTGAGTTAACAAGGTGAATTAACAAGACGGTTCAACAGGGTGAGTTTAAGAAAGTAGCCCTATGACTTGGATCGAGCGAACTTTAGGGATTCCCATGCATCCAGATCTATATAACCTTTCAACAAGGGTTTACACAACTAATCATCAAGGTGGATCCACGGGGATGGACAACAAGGTTATTCGAACACGTACACTAAGGTGGTCCCAAGGCCATCCTGTACATAACATGCTAGGGTCCATTCATTTGGATGGTTTGGATCAAGCACAAAATTAAGGTGGTCATAATCGATGGGCAACATACATATTGCACTATAGTGGCCAATGATTGATGTGGATAGAACACATGCATAACAAGGTAGACCCGTGGTTGGGGATAACCGCACAAAGGAGTGGGGAAGCCACATACATCAATGGGCCTATGACTTGGATCGAGCGAACTTTAGGGATTCCCATGCATCTAGATCTATATGACCTTTCAACAAGGGTTTACATAACTAATCATCAAGGTGGATCCACGGGATGGACAACACGTTCATTCGAACACGTACACTAAGGTGGTCCCAAGGCTATCCTCTACATAACATGCTAAGGTCCATTCATTTGGATGGTTTGGATCAAGCACAAAATTAAGGCGGTCATAATCGATGGGCAACATACATATTGCACCATAGTGGCCAATGGTTGACGTGGATAGAACACATGCATAACAAGGTGGACCCGTGGTTGGGGATGACCGCACAAAGGAGTGGGGAAGCCACATACATCAATGGGCCCCAACAGTTTGGGATCAACCCGATATTTGTGCTTTCCCACAAATCAAGTGAGATGGCAACCAAACACCATGGTGGGGCCCGCACACCACACGTGTGGAACCCCACCCATGGATGGGTGACTTATGAACAGGAAGAATGACAAATAAACATAACAGATGGGTCCTGTAAAGTTTCCAATGGTAGGTGTTCAACCACCCTTATTTTCTACATGTGGCCCACCCAAAACTGGGCCCACACCCCTGCCAAGAAGAACGATAAGGTATACCCAATCATTCATCAAGGTGGGACCCAAAAGTTGGGCCCAATCACCTTTGGTTGGATGGATAAATAAACATTACAATGGCCCCAAGGAAGGTTTTAAGGGTGGGCATCAATGGCCACTTTTCCTATGGTGTGCTCCACTTGAGGTTTGTATTTACCTCATTATGCTGGCCCACGGTCCTAAAATAATATGGAAAAATAGATGGTCGGCATAGATAAAACAGATGCATCGTGGTGGGACCCATAGGGTGGGCCACCTGCTGGGCAGCGTGCCAAAGCACGCTGCTTGGAGCGTGGCACCCAAATGGGCCCCAAGAGTTTTGAATCAAACTGATATTTTTGTTTTCCCATTCATCTAGACCTGCGCCTCAGGTCTGGATGGCAAATGCCATCATGGTGAGCCTTTAGGAAGGCTACAACGGTGGACATCATTGTCCCACTGTTTGGTGTGGTGTGGCCCACCTGAAATTTGTATCTGATTCATTTTTGGGCCCATGCCTTGAAATGATATAATAAAATGGATGGACGGCTGGCATGGTGGGTCCCATGAGGTGGGGCCCTTGCTGATCAGCGTGCCATGGGATGCTGCTATGCAACGGGGTCCCCCAAGCGGGTCCCAGACGTTTTGGCTCCAGTTAATATTTGTGTTTTCTCTCCACGCAGATCAGCCTGGCATTAGCAATAGGTTGGATGGTAAATAAACACACGGTGGGGCCACACAAATCAACAACAGTGGTGGCTCCCAACTGTTTTTAATGGTGGCCGTCCAATCTCCATTTTTTCTCGTGGCGGGTCCACCTAAGATTTTTATCAAGCTGATATTTTTGTTTTCCCTTCTTCCACACGTGTGTGGACTTATGAACAGGTTGGATCTCAGATAAACATCATGGTGGGCCGTAGGAAGGTTTCAACGGTAGAGTCACTGTCCTCACTGTCTTCTTCAAGTGGGGCCCTCTTGAGATTTGGATCCGTCTCATTCTTGAGATCATGCCCTAAACTGATCTCCCCAAATGGATGGACGGTGTGGATTTAACACATCCAACATGGTGGCGCCCGTAGACATTGGTGACGTCACTCCAGTAGGTAGATAGCTACTCAACATGGCAGCTGGGTACTCCCAGCGTCTCTGACGGTGGGAGCCCTCTACCTCTTTCTTTTTTTATTTTTTTATTTTTATTTTTGTTTTCCTTTGGTTTTTATCGAGTGGGGCCCACAAGAGGACGATCCACTTCGTTCATTAGCTGGGTCATCTCATGGTGGATCCAATGAGCCCTACATTGGGTACATTAGGAGGCCTAGAAACATCAACGTGGGCCAAAGAAATTCTGACAGGAGACATCATTATTTCCATTGTTTCATGTGGTGCGGTCTGCTTAAGATTTGGATCGGCTTCATATTTGGACCCTGGCTCTAAAATGATTTGAGAAAGCAGATGAACGGTGTGGATTCAACATAAATATCAAGGTGGGTCCCACGAGTGGGGACCCCATTCAAACTGCTCGGTCTGGACGTTCTTATTTTATTTTTTATTTTTCCTTTTTTTTTCTCTTGTTTATATCAAGTGGGGTTCACATGAGTTTGATCCACTCCATTCATCGGATTCTTCAGCTCATTTGGGACATAATGAGCCCAATATTGGGCAGGTGATGTGGTCCAGAAGTATCACGGTGGGCCAAGGAAGTTTCAATAGTGGACATCATTATCCCCACTGTTTTCTATGGTGTGGTCCACTCGAGGTCTGGATCTACTTCATTTTTGGTGTCCAGCCCTAAAATGGATTGGAGACACAGATGGACGGTGTGGATCTAGCACAAGCATCAAGGTGGGTCCCATGAGTGGGGACCCCACTGTCAACGCCCAAAAGGCCCAGGCGCGGCTGGGCAGCAGCATTCTTGGATGCTGGCTGTCCAGCGGCCTGCTGCCCTCTCTCTCTCTCTCTCTTTTATTATTATTATTATTATTATCATATGTATGTGGGGCCCATTCATGGATGATCCAGCCCATCCATCTGATTGTCCATCACAAGGTGGGCCCAAAAAAGAAAAGAAATGACAGGTAAATAAGGAAAATGGGGAGTTTATGTCCCCCTTGTACTCACCTCGAAATATGAACGGTTAGATCGGGTCGGGTTGACGATCGGACGGTCCGGATGATGGTCGAGGTCCTCCAAGCTTTGATCTCCTCCTTCAATTTCTCTAACTTCCCACACAACTCCCCTCAAATCTCTCTCTCTCTCTCTCTCTCTCTCTCTCTCTCTCTCTTGAAAATGAAAATGGGGAGGCCATACCTATGCCCCTTTTGTGGTAGGGGATTTGGGGACATGGATGGAATTTTGAAAGAAGGTGGGGGTAGAAATGAAATGGAGCATTTATGAGAGGGAGTGGCTTAGGTATGGGCTCAGTTGACTTTTGGGGAGAGAGATGTAATTGATGAGACATTTGATTGATTGATGTGATGCTTGATTGATTGATGTGATATTTGATTGATTGATGGGACAACCTTGGGATTTGTGCAAGTGGGGCCCACGCCGTGCATATGTGCGTGGCCCACCTTGATTTACCCACATGAATGCATCTTTCAAACTGGGTATCGAAATAGAGCATGCCGCGCGGCGTTGGAATGGTGGCGCCCGCGCGGTCGCAAGGGTACAAGTCTTGGGTCGTTGCGGTACTAAATCAGGGTCGTGATAAGAGATCGTTGATCTGGTCAGTCCTGGACGTACTAGCATTGGAAACTAAATGTACGGTCGGTTAATTGGGGTACGGGTCTTACAGCAGGGACCCCGTCGACTGGTGGTCGGGGAGGCTGTGATCAGAGTCCAACGAGTTGGGCGAGTCTATCCAGACGCTCTGTTCCCGGAGATAGTGATTCTAAACCGTCTCCTGAGCGGTTTGGGCCTCGAGTGAAGACCGCTCATCGCGTTCCCATCGTCGATGGAGGAAAGAATATAAAAAAACATGTGGAAGCTATATAGGGCTGAAAAGGTACGGAGTCGACTCTCCAAAGTTGTCGGCAGCGTTCCGACTGATGATACAAGTGAGGCAAGGGAGGAAGGGGAAATGAGCTCTCAAGTAGATCTGGGTGGAAATCGCCCTATAGAGGGGGCTGAAGATAACGAGCTGATATATGATAAATCTGTTCCTAAAGCAGATACAAAACCCATCCCTATGAATCTTGATAGTGGGGTGCAAGCTGAAGGTCTTCCCCTTTCCAACCCTGTTGAGACCGATGCTGCAGTCTACCCTAGCCCTATTCCTGAGACGGAGCTTGTTATTGTTACGAAAGGGGCAGCACCTCCCTCTCAAGAGACTGCGCCCTCTGATGTTGCCAGTGCATCTGAGCCGATTGTGGAAGCATCCCCTGTTGCTGAACCAGTTCAAGCTGCTACTACCCCTGAGATCGTCGTTCTTTCTTCTCCTGAATTACCTGAGCCAGCAACGGAGACTGTAATTGAATGTGTCCCGGCATCATCAACGCCCATTGCTTCAACTAGTGCACCGGTCGACGATGTTCCTAAAGTCGCTGGTATACTACCTGTCTTTACTATTTTGTTTGCTTCCTTTCTTCTATGGCTTTCGTATGTTGATGTTTATCATTGTTCTTTTAGTGATTGCTTTTGCCAGCGTCCCTGTACCTGTAGTTTTGCCTGAGATATTCATTTCATCTTTCCAAGGCTTGTCAAGGACCAAAGTGAATCTTCTGAAGAGCCTTTTGTCTGATATCACCGACTCATTAAAGAATGGGGATGAATGGTCTATCTTGGACGAAGCACTATAGGCACTAGAACTCAATACTACATGGCTCGGGATTAACGTCTCTTTAATAGTCAGTCATGTGGTCAGTTCAAGGAAGGGATGACTCGAGTAAATGAGGCGAGGTACCTCAGGGTTGACCCTTCTATTGAGGAAAAGCGTAGTCATTTGCAGTCCCTTCTCCCAAAGCTTGAATTATACAAGGCGGACGTGGCTATAGTAAGGAAAGATTGGCATGTTGCTAACGCTGGATGTCAAGAAGCTACTGAACGTCTTGCGGAGATTGATAATGAGATGGCACGGCGGCAAACTGAACGTTCGGTCGTCCATCTCAAAATTTTGAAGTTTAGTGGTCAAAAGGCTCGTCTGCAGTCATCCATTGACCAACACGAAGCGAAGTGTAATGCTGTGAGGTCCCAGGTTACAGAGCTGAAGTAGTCTCTCCAAAACATTCCCGACCCTGCCCAAGTCTTGACTGAGGTTGAAGCAGTGCAGAAGGTGATTGAAGAATCTGCAGTTAACTTGTTAGAACAATGTTTGAAAACTTTAGATAGTTGAACTGTAGCAATCTTCATTTGTAATTTGGAACATGTTGTAATGATGATGTTATAATGATATGTATACTATTCACGTGATTTTTGCTATTTGTTCGATCTACTTGATACTTCTTTTGTTTGAATTTAGGTTTGAAAATAAATCAGACTATTTTGAAAGGAACCTCCCCTTGTTGGGATTCAAACCTATGCTTATACGAAATGGGTGTGACCGAGTTCTGATTTAAGGCTCATTTTTCCATTCTAATTCTTGATAGTCTTAAATAGGGCAGGGTGATGTGCCTAACACGTCCCGGGTCTTAATGACTTTCCTGATACCTGTGTAAACACACAAAAATAGATGATTAGTACCTGTAACTGTAAGTATTAATTATTGTATGGTATCATTTGGTGTTTGTTTATTACACCTTCCCTCTAATGGGGTGTTTACAAATCACAATGGTAGGCTACTGTCAAGTATAGTATCTTTTCAAACACCGGCCATTCACCAGGAAACTGATGCCCTGCCCCTTGCAATCGATTACTCGATAGGCCCCATTGGAATAAACTTCATCGATGATACACACTGGATCCCATTTTGGGTCAAATTTGCTTTTAAGACCTTGAGCCAGTGCAGGACATTTCATCATTAGTACCAAATCACCCCTTTTGAATGTCCTGTGGCGAACTCGTTTGTCGTATGAGGCTGAAATATGCTTCCGATACATTTCGAGCCTTTGTCGAGCTGCGAGTCTTTTTTCATCTAAATCATCAAGTTTGGTTATTCTAGTCTTGGCGTTTTGTTCGAATGTTAGGGAGTGTCGGAGTGCGACCTGTAACAACTTAACCTGTATCTCTATTGGGACTACCGCCTCCGATACGCCCACAATGCTTTGGGCAAATGCTTATCCCAGTCTTTCTTATTTTCCGCTACCGTTTTCTTTAAAATTTTCACGACAGTCTTGTTAAAAGCTTCGGCCAGTCCATTCGCGGGGGGATAGTAAGGTGTCAAATAATGGTGTTTGATCTTGAACTTCATGCACAACTTGTCAATTGTGGCATTCTTGAAAGGTGTTCCGTTGTCGATGGTGATCTTCTCAGGAATACCATGTCGGTATAATATAGTATGACGGATAAAACCTTCGACATGCTTGGCCTTCACATTCCTAAGTGCCACTGCTTCGGCCCACTTGGAAAAGTAATCTGTCGCGACCAGGATGTACTGATGCCCCTGGGAAGAGGGTGGGCTGATCGATCCGATCACGTCCATGCCCCAGGCTGCGAAAAGCTAGGACATCACCGATTGATGTAACTCTTCCGGTGGAGAGTGTATGATATCTGCATGGATTTGACATTGATGGCATTTCTTGACATATTCTATTGCATCTCTTATCATCGCGGGCCAATAATATCCCATGTGTCGAACATGATGATGTAAGTTCTTGCCTCCTTGGTGAGCACCACACTCTCCCCCGTGAGCCTCTTCAATGTGGCATATGCTTCATCTTGGTCCGAGCAACGCAGCAACACTCCCTCATATGAGCGCTTGTAAAGGATGTCGTTCTGTATTATAAATGAACCAGCGCGTCTTCTAACTTGCGTGCGCATCTTGGGGTCTTCTGGTAAAAATATGTATTTCAAATAGTCGATGAATGGCCTTTTCCAGTCATTTTCTTTCGTTATTTCAAAGCAGCAGATGGGGTTCGCACTTGATTCATCACCACGCAGTGCAGTTGTCGGTAGAATTCTTCTTTCTTCAATTGTTACTTAGAGTGGACTGCCCTCGAGATTTGCCAGAGCGGCGGCCAGACTGGAGAGCGCATCGGTCTGTACATTCTCTTGTCTCGGTATATGTGAAATGTTACTGTTCTGAAATTGATCAAATAATGATTGCGCTTGATGGCAGAAAGGCGATAATTCAGGTTTGCGGACTTCATATTTTGTCGTCAATTGTCCGATGACTAGCCTGGAATCACCATAGATCTGTATCGCCTTGATTCGCATTTCTAGGGCGAGCTGTAGTCCGATGATAAGGGCTTGATATTCTGCTTCATTGTTGGTGCAAGCTAGCACGATCATAAATGAGTAAGGCAGCAAATCTCCCTGCGGACTGATAAATATAACTCCTGCTTCTGCCCATGTTGACCTGGAGGCTCCATCAAAGTACATTTGCCAAAGCCGCGGTTCTCCAACCATTATAACCTGGTCATCTGGGAGATCACATTCCATTTCTTCATTGCTCGGGATTAGGTGTGCAGCGAGAAAATCTATGATTGCTTGTCCCTTGATGGCTCGGGCTGGGACATACGTGATGTTAAATTCTGAGAGGAGAAGGGCCCACTTAGCCAGTCGCCCAGACAGCATATGCCGATTCATGAGGAATTTAATTGGGTCTGCCTTAGATATCAACGTTATTTGATGCGAGAGGCAATAATGCCTAAGTTTCTTCACAGCGAAAACGAGGGCGAGACATATCTTCTCGATTGCTGAGTAGTTAAATTCGGCCCCCACCAGTGTGCGACTCAAATAATATAGCGCGTTCTCTTTCTCTCCTTTATTCTTCTGTGCTAGAAATGCCCCTAGTGAATTATCACCTACAGCGATGTATAAAATTAGTGGCTTTCCTTTGATCGGGACAACGAGGACTGGAGAATTTTCGAGCATTTTTTTCAACGAATCAAAAGCTTTCTGACAAGCATCATCCCATTCGAACTGAACGTCTTTCTTATTGAGGCAGGAGAACGGTTGACAACGGCCAGCCAGATTCGAAATGAATCTTCTCAAATATGCCACGCGGCCTTGAAAACTCTTCAACTGTTTCAGATTCTTCGGTGGTGGCATTTCTCTGATGGCCTTAATCTTCGCAGGGTTGATTTCTATGCCCCTGTGTCTGACAATGAAACCCAAGAATTTGCCGGACACGACACCAAATGCGTACTTTAACGGATTCATACAAAGACTCTTCTTACGTAATCTCTGAAATACTTAGCTCAGATGTTCTCTATGTTGTTCATGCTCGGCCGACTTCACAACCAAATCATCTAAATAGTACTCAACGTACTTGTGCATCATATCCTGAAATATAACGTGCATCGCACGCTGATACGTTGCCCCTGTGTTCTTCAACCTAAAGGGCATTACTCAGTAACAGTAGATGCCGAGAGTCGTATGGAAGGCTGTAGCCTCTTCGTCTTCTTGAGCCATACGGATTTGATTGTATCCAGAATAACCGTCAATGAAGGACATCACTACATATCCTGTCGTGCTATCAATCAACAACTCTGGAATCGGAAGAGGGAAATCGTCTTTAGGGCAGGTGTTGAGCTTCCAATTTATACATATCCTAGCCCATTACATTGCATCTTATACATTATTTGCATGTTAAAAGGTTTATCTAATGCATGATTTTTGTAGTTATAGGAATGAGAGAGAGTTCATTCAATTGATGACTACGAGAGCATATTTAGGAGCCTTGGATGAAGACCCAAGGAGGGCCAAAGAAAGAAGAAAGCAAGGAGAGAAGAGAAAGGAAGGAAGGAAGAAAGAAAATCTAAGAAAAGAGAAGCTAGACCGGTCTAGATCGGTCGGCCAACAGGTCGGGCACCCTTCTGGACTCTCTGGACCTTTGCTAGACCAGTCGGCCAACAGGTAGCCAGTGTATTTCAGCAGCTTTCCAGCAAGCTTTCTCAGCAAGCTCCGAAATCATGTGCTGCGGGAGTCCGTAGCAATTCTGAAAGTTTCTGAGGCAGTAAGGCCTCTTTACTATAAAAGGACACCTAGGGGTGGATCTAAAGACATCATAGAAGGCTTGGGAAGTCGTGGGAGGTGAAGGAGATCGCTGTGGAGCGTCTGCAACTCCTCCAAACTTAATTTTTCTATGTTTTTCATTAGTTTCCTTTGAGTTTTAGTTTAACCCATTAATGGTTGGCTAAACCTCTTAGCTAGGGTTAAGAGGTGAAGCTTTTAGTTGTTTATAATGTCTAGTTTGAATTAGTTCAAGTACTTTTAGTTTTATGAAGAACACTTCTAGTTAAAGTTTAAAATAAAGTTAGTATTTTTAGTTAATCTTCTATCTCTTATGATCGCTCTTACAGTGGATGTTTTAATTATTGAGATTGCTTAATGGGGGTGTTGATTGATAGGATTTTGGGTTGTAGAGATCCTAGATTCATCATGATATGTTGGATGCTAGGCGATCTTACAAACTAAGTTTCCTAATAGCTTATCTAGAACTAAACTAGAAGGGGTTCTTATCTTTTGATTTAATATGAGATAGGTGTTTATGTATTGATTTTGGTTCAATAGAGGTTCAATTCATGCTTCTAAATCAAGTCTAGTGACAAGGTTTGAGGAAGAATCATGAATGCGATCTTTCTTGTTTTGTGAAGGATTGGGTTGTGTGATTGAATACACCCAATGCCTTAGTTGATTATGAGAGGACCATATCAGTGGATGATCCATCTATGTTAAATGCATTATGATGATTTGATTGCTCTATATTTCGATTGGATAGGGATAGAACTCCGATTCCAATTGTGTTATTAGCTTGAATGGTTTGAATTGGCATTGTGAATGATTATTAGTGGATCCTTAGCCCTCTAGTGTTTAGTTCCTTGATTTAGTTCTTAAGTAGATAGATTTATGTTCTTAATTACCATCCATCATTACAAATCTGAATTTAACCCATCCTAGTTATAAAACTTAGAATTGTTACAACAATCCTTGAGGATCGACCTCGGTCTTATCGAGAATTATTACCACATCGCAGCTTACACTTAAGGCGAGCGAATAAGTTTTTGGTGCCGTTATTGGGGATTAGGTTAGCGATTCTAATTTTTGTAATTAGGGTATAGTTAGGTTAGATAGGTTAGGTTAGGATTTATTGTTTTAATAGGTTTTTATCAGAATTTTTCTACTAATAGATTTTGTTTGTTTTATAGGATTTTTTTTCTCTAACATAGTTCTTCCATCCGGTAACATCATTCTAACTTAGACACTTTTATTTATTTTTTATTTTTCTAATTTTTAGGTTTAGTTTAGTTTTTGTGTGTTTTATGCCTCATTGGGGGCGTGATTATACATCGCGACTTCTAAGTGAGGGAGATTTAGTTGAAGGCTTAGTCTATCACAGACGAGTTAGAAAACGTCTAGAAAATCTTTTATCATCTGAAATCATGGCTGAGAATGACCACATAATGTTGAAGATGTTGAGCATGATGCACCACCAATTAGGACGGAACGTAATGAGAATAAGGAATACTATGTTCCTTCGGTTAAAACATTGAGAGATTATCTACAATCGGAGAGAACAACTACGTCTTCCTGCATTGTTTTTTCAACTAATACAGGAAACATGGACCTTAAACCGGAAATTATCAAGTTACTCCCGAAATTCTATGGACTCAACTCTGAAAGTTCATATACGCACCTTAGTGAATTTGAGGAGATAGCCAACACTTTTCAATTTAATGATGTCTCTCAAGATGTAATCAAACTGAAATTGTTCCCCTTCTTTCTAACGGACAAAGCCAAATCATGGCTTCAATCACTTAATCCTAGAAGCATCGGGACATGGGCTGAGATGACACGGGAGTTTCTTAAAAAGTACTTCCCGGTTCATAAAACCAATACACTAAGACAGACCATCATGAATTTCTCCCAAAAATTAGATGAAACATTTTTTCAATGTTGGGAGAGGTTCAAAGACCTTTTATTAGAGTGCCCACATCATGGTTATGAAGAGTGGCGCTTAATTGACTTCTTCCATAACGGATTAAGTTCAAACTTGGGCCAATTTGTTCAAATGATGTGTAATGGTGAGTTTTTGAACAAATCACTTGATGATGCTTGGGATTACTTTGATATGCTAGCCGAAAATGCCCAATCTTGGGACATCTCTAATCCAACTAGTAATCCTAAGTCAACCCCAAGAGAGAAAGGTGTACATGTATTAGATAGGGAGGATGATTTAAACACAAAGGTGGCGGGTCTCACAAAGAAGGTTGAGGCCATAGAATTGAGGAGTGTTAATATGATAGCCACCGGTGAGGCCATTAATAGTGTATGTGGTATTTGTGAGAGTGATGTTCACTTGACAAAGGATTGCCCAACAATCACTGCGTTTCAAGATATCTTGCAAACTCAATCAAATGCTACAAATGCTTACCAAGGACCCTTTAGTGGACCAAATTCTAACTTGACTAGTCTCGAGTGGCGGTGTAAACCAAATTTTAATGGGAGAAATGGACCCATGGTAAATACAAACAATGCGTCCCAAGGACCTCGTCAAAAGAGCACTCTTGAGGATACATTGAACGCGTTCATGATTGGACAAACTCAGATAAATCAGTCTAACATGCAAGCCATAAATGAACTTAAAATTTCGGTTGAAAGAATTGAGACACACCTAGGAGTTAGGGAGAAATGGACTGTTTTGACCCAATCTCATCCTAACCCTAAGGAACAATTGGAAACAAACACCAATTCTTCAACCCATCCTCATGTGGAACATGTTCAAGCCATCACTACTCTTAGAAGTGGTAAAATAATTGAAAAATCTGAATCGGTGAAGGCCACAAAGCCTAATGATCCGGCTAATTCTAATAGTGAAGGTGAATTGAACAATGCTCCACAAGATGAAGAGCCAGAGCGTGTGTATAAACCTGTGGCTCTATTCCCCCAACGTCTTGTCTCAACAAAAAGGCCAAGTGAAAATCAGGACATCCTAGAAGTCTTCCAACAAGTCAAAATCAACATTCCCTTGTTCGATGCAATTAAGCAAATTCCTTCATACGCCAAATTTCTAAAGGATCTATGTGTCGTAAAGCGTAAGCAAAACGTGCACAAGAGAACATTTTTTTACGGAACAAGTGAGTGCCATCATACAACATAACACTCCCCCAAAATTCAAAGATTCCGGAAGCCTTACAATCTCTTGCATGATAGGTAACTTTCGGATCAATAGAGCACTTCTCGATCTAGGGGCTAGTGTTAACTTGATTCCCTACTCGGTATATGAGCAACTTGGACTTGGTGAATTAAAATCCACCAAGATAACTTTACAACTTGCGGATCGCTCCATTAGAATACCGAGAGGAGTAATTGAGGATGTGTTATTCCAAATTGATAAGTTCTACTACCCGGTGCGGTTACAAATGTACGCACTCAAGTTCCCGTCATTCTAGGCCCACCATTCTTAGCAACCGCCAATGCTATAATCAATTGTAGGAATGGAGTTATGAAAATATCCTTTGGAAATATGACTATGAAGCTGAATGTGTTTCACTTACACAAACAACAAGAGGATAAGGATAAGGATGAAGATGAGATCCACATGATTAATTTCATAGATACAATTGTGGATGATGATGAGCCACCTTTAACTAAATTTTCTAAAACTTTAGAAGTTTGCTTTGCTCATTCCAAGGAAGAAATAAAATTGGATATTAATGAGGCATGGGAAGAGCCAAAATCAGACAATTTGATTAACAAGACACCAACCGCTGACTTGAACAATTTTGTAATGTAGGAAGTTGATGGATTGGTGCTTGATTTGCCTATGGAGAGGCCAATTTCTGAATGTGTAGTGGTTGAGGACTTATTCCAACCTACACAAGTGACCAACAAGGTCGAAGTTTCCTACACTCTAGAAGAGTGTTTGGCATATTTTGAGGATTGGAATGATCCTATGATCCGTGACATTATCAATGCTTTAAGGGAAACTTCACCGGTGCCCACAAAGACTCTTTTAATGGAGTGTAAAACCGATTTATCAATAGTGGAGGCACCGGTAGAATCTGAAAATGTGAAGACCATAACGACTTGTGAAGAAGAATTTCAAATCTCCACATCTCTTTGGTTTGTACAAACCGAAGAGCACCATCTCTGGGATGATCCTTATCTGAATAATTTTTGCCTAGATAAGTTGGAAATGAGATTCATATTTGACGAATTCCAACCTAATAAATCTTCCTTTCCTAACACATGGAGTGATAACTTTGAGAAACCTGCTGAATTTTTTCAGCAGGATTTTCAATGGATGAGAATGACAACAATCACTCATGTGCACTATGAAGCAGGATGGTGGATGATATTACTAAAAAATCTTTTGCTCCACCTACTAATTCTGATAAATTCCATTCCTTTGGATGATCTTGTGTATCAAGATTAACCTCCTAGTCTGATGGAGGTAGAGAGTAGTTTATTTATTTTAATTGTTTAGTTGTTTGGAGTTGTAAACTTCCATGATCGACTCTCTCAGGTAGTCTCGTTCTCACTCTCCTTTATTTTGTCATTGCTTTCATAATTCATGCTCATTGCATATCTTTTTACATTGAGGACAATGCAAGATTTGGTTGGGGGGTGAGATTCCTCGAATCTAGTAATTTGTGACATTTCGAGCAAGGTTTTTGTAGAAAATTTTCAATTTTTCTAAAATATCAAAACTCTTTTGGAAAACTTCGTTTCTATGCACTTGAGATGTCATGAGTATGAAAGGATAAAAGATGAAATGATATGATTTTGAAATCTCTAAATTAACTTAAACATGATAGTTTTACATGTGAATTCCCCTATTTATATAATCGATAGAACATTTGAACACTTTTGAATCTAGTCCACATTACACGATTCTCATGATTTAAAGGGATTACTAGACTTGTAGATTGGTGAGACTGAAGATTTGAAGTGTTTAGGAACCAAGCCGGGGTACCTTGTCCATCCTTGTCTATGGAAAAATAACGAAAGATATGGATTTCTAAAAATCTTATCTAATGTGTATGAAAAGGAAAAAGGAAGGAAAATATGGGTATGATTGAGAATATGGTGGAAAATTCTGAAAAGGGCTACCTATTACCAACCGGAGGATGGTCTACTCGTAACCAAAGCCGGAAATGGGACGTAGTGTGAAAGTCGTCGGAAGGACGGTAAGACAAATTCCTGTCATAGAAAATTGGTTGATCTGTACACTCTTAGATCTGTACACTCTAAGTTCAATTCATGCTTCTAAATCAAGTCTAGTGACAAGGTTTGAGGAAGAATCATGAATGCGATCTTTCTTGTTTTGTGAAGGATTGGGTTGTGTGATTAAATACACCCAATGCCTTAGTTGATTATGAGAGGACCATATCAGTGGATGATCCATCTATGTTAGATGCATTATGATGATTTGATTGCTCTATATTCCGATTGGATAGGGATAGAACTACGATTCCAATTGTGTTATTGGCTTAAATGGTTTGAATTGGCATTGTGAATGATTATTAGTAGATCCTTGACGCTCTAGTGTTTATTTCCTTGATTTAGTTCTTAAGTAGATAGATTTATGTTCTTAATTACTATCCATCATTACAAATCTGAATTTAGCCCATCCTAGTTATAAAACTTAGAATTGTTACGACAATCCCTGAGGATCGACCTCGGTCTTACCGAGAATTATTACTCCATCGCAGCCTTGCACTTGAGGCGAGCGAACGGCAGGCTTCATTGATATTTCGGAAGTCAACACAAACCCGGATCTGTCCGCTCTTCTTCTTAACTGGCATGATGTTTGAAATCCAGCGAGGATATTTTACTTCTCGAATGAATCCAGCTTGGATCAGCTTCTTAGTTTCTTCCTCAGTCTTGGGTATAATGTCAGGCTGGAATCGTCGCTGAGGTTGCTTCACTAGCTTCTTTTCCTTCATGATGCTCAACTTGTGCATGGCGATTGTCGGACTGAGCCCTGGCATTTCTGAGTAAGTCCAAGCAAAAACATCTTTATTCTCTTTCAACAGCTGTATGTATTTCTCTCTTTCATCTTCCGGAATGTTTTTACTCAGGTATGTGTTCTTAGGTTCTTCGAGAGTGCCCAAATTTACTTCTTCAAGTTCATCAATCGTTGATTGTCCACCATCTTCCAGTTACACAGGTGCTACACTTGGCTGGATAATGTCAGCAGGGTCTTGGGCCATATTTCTTCTATAGGGCCGATGGTTGCCATATTCATGCTTGCCTTGGCTCTTAGACCTTCTCCGTTTCTATATATTTGCTTTTATTCTTCAAATGGAGCTAGCAATCTCTTCTTTGTGCTTGAATCTTGGCCGGAGAATCCCATGTTTCTCATAATTTTTTGGCTGGCTCTGTTGTATCTCTTTTCCTCTATCGGCCGAGGTCAGGCAGATTCTTCCTTCTTCTTCTTCTTCTTATGGCATGATGAATTGGCTTAGAGCTTTCGGGAATGGCTTGACTCTTCCTAACTTGGGTATCGACATGTTGAAGCTAGATTTGAGCACACTCATGTGTTGATCTGAGATTAGTTTTAACACAAACTGCCCTGACTGATGCAAATGTGGTGGTACCACATAAAACTTCTTCGTGATTGGCTGAGGTTGCTTTTCTAAATGGTATTGGGCTATTCCCTGAGCGATAGGCTAAGGTTTACTTTTCTGCACAAACTTTTCAACTTGAGGTCTTGCCCCTTGCCCTTTCTTCATTACATCGGGCTTTTTACCGGTTTTGCTGCTGTCGGTCAAGTTGTAATATTTTGCATCGGCAAAAAATGACTCAGCTATTGTGTATGGCTTCGGATCTGCTGCTACCCTGTATTGGATCCCGTCCCTGTTGTATTTGAAGCATTGATGATACGTCGAAGGGATTATGCGATTCTGATAGAGCCAGGGCCTCCCTAAGAGGAGATTGTATGTTGTCATTGCATCGATCACCTGACATGTTACTTTCGTCGTCAGTTCTTCGATCTCTAACATCACTGTGATTGATCCAAGTGTACGCTGATTATCTTGGTTGAACCCTTGAATCATCATGAGACTCGAGCGTAACACCGATTGCCTATAACCCAACTTCTGTAATGTCTTCAATGGCATGATATTTACGGCAGACCCATCGTCCAACATGCACCTTTTGACTTCTGTGTCCTTGATTGTTCCCGTGACCATCAATGGACGGTTGTGGTTTGTTAATTCGATCGTACGGTCTTCTTCTGAGAAAGTGATTGTCGAGGGATGGTCGACATGCATGACTTGTGACAGCGGTATATACCACTCCAAAAATTTATCTATATTATTCATTTCTTCTTCTATTTCTATCATCATAACCTCCCTGACCTCACTGTCAAGTAAGGCATTGATTAACATTTCTCTGTACACTTTCGAGAGACACAACGCATCATATATACTTAAGCGGGTGGGGACCTTCCACAAATGTGACACAACGTCGTATGCTACTGGTTTCAAGCTTGGCTGACTGGTCGTGGCCTCAACAACCTTTTCTTTCAGTTTCTGCATGCGAGGTCCCTCTTGCGGCCTATTAGGGATAACGTCTTCTTGCACTGGGTCATCCGACCTCGAAGCGGTATGGTCAGGCATTTGTCTACCTGATCGTAATATGACTGTGTCAACTTCTCCCTCAGTTGCTTGTGGGGTTTCTTCGGACTGTGTTTGCTCGACAAACGACACCATTCCGCAGTGTACCATGTTCATCGTGCGTCGTATCTACCCCTGTGCTATTTCTTTCCTTCCTCTTCCCCTGTTCTTTCTTCGGTTAACGAGCCTTCGTTTGTTCTCAAGTCTTTTCTTGCTACTGACTAGAGTCCATGGTTCCTTTGGCTCGGGGAATGAAGCTGGTCGGTTGGTGTCATTTTCCATCGGGACTGCTGAAACTGCCCCAGCTGTTTCTTTCGTCATTTCGGGTGCCTTCATACTAATGACCCCCTAATTGATCAACCCCTATAATCTTCCTTTCAAGGAGAAGCAATCTTCCGTCTTATGGCTGACGCATTGATGATATTTGCAATACTTGAGGTCATCTATTTGCCCAACTTCATGGTGACAGACAGGTTCTGGTAGACGCATCAATCCTTCTTCGATCAGTTGTTCCATGATCGGAACTAAATCGGTCATATCGAATGTATATGGGCCATTCGCCCTTTCCCTCTCGGCTATCGACACGCGTCTGGGTGCATAGGTCCTTTTACCCTTGTCTTGGGCAACTACTACCTTTGTCTCCGACTTGTGATTGACAGTGGGACGCTTGCGGTCTTTTTTATCCTTGCTCTTGTAGATTTGATGGGTTTCTACTACTGTTCTCATATCTCTCTTCTGTCTTTCTGGTCTGAAGTTTACCTGGGAGGCTGCTTCCTCTACCAGGTGCGCTTTCGTCGCCAACTCGCGAAAGGAATTGAAGGTATTGCCTGATAATTCGTACAAGATTATCGGGTCCAGAGCCCTCAGGCACATTTTCATCTGCTCACCTTCACTGGGCAGTTCAAGACATTGAGCCGCCATTATTCCCCATCGATCAATGAATTTTTCGACTGATTCTCCTTGTCTTTGTTTGACTATTGCCAGGTCTGTCAGGGAAATCTCTCTCTTTGTCGTGAAGACTTTTGAGATGAAGCTATCTTGCATTTGCTCTCAAGTTCTCATAGAGCCTGCTGGTAATAACTGTAACACCCGTACCTTAATTAGCCTTCCGTACACCTCTTTTCCGAACTCGGCATACCTGGAACAGTCCAAACCGGCGAGTTCCAATCAGACACCCTATTTTGGTACCGCAACGACCCGAGACTTATACCCCGGCGACCGCGCGGACGCCACGACTCCAACGCCGCGCGGCACGCTCCGATTCGATACCTAGTTTGAAAGATGTGTTCATGTGCGTAGATCGAGGCGGGCCACGCCATGGTGTGGGCCCCACTTGCACAAATCCCTAGGTTGTCCCATCAATCAATCAATATCCCATCAATCAATCAACATCCCATCAATCCATCAAGCATCAATCAATCAAGTACATCTCTCTCTCCTCACAAGTCAACTTAAGCCATACCCAAGCAATCCAATCTCATAATTACCCCATCCATCATCATTCCCATTTCTAATACCACTTATATCCCAAGCTCCCTACAAACAAGTGCCATACGTAGCCATTTTTGGAAAGAGAGAGAGAAAGAGAGAGAAAGAGAAAGAGAGAGTAAGAAAAGGAAGAGATTAGTGAGTGAGATTGGAGGGTTAAGAGAGTTCTTGTGGACTTAGGTGACTAGAGGAGGAGATTTACCACATCGAGCCGTCCGATCGTCTATCCGACCCAATCCAACCGTCCAATTTGAGTGAGTGCTAAGGGGGGGCATAAACTCCCCTTTCTTCCTTTTTCCCTTTCATTTTTGGGCCCACAAGTGGGCCATGTTGTGAGACAGCGTGCCCCGCACGCTGCCACGACATGGACCACCTTGTGTGGCCCACCATGATGCCTTATTTTCATTTTTCATATTCTTTGAAACATAAAAATCTTGATGAAGTATACTACAAGGATTATTTTGATCCAAAGCTAATTGGGCCCACCATGAGGTGGCCCAGCTGATGAATGGAGTGGATCCTACATGCGTGGACCCCACTGATCAAGGCACACCAAAGAAGAAGAAACAAAAAAAAAGAAAAAAAGAAAAAAGAAAAGATGGGAGGCCGCTGGACAGCCAGCGTCCAGAGGACGCTGCTGCCCAGCAGCGTACGCGCGCTGCCCCTTTGAGCGCTGAACTGGGTCCCCACTCGTGGGGCCCACCTTGATGCATGTATTCGATCCACACCGTCCATCTGTCTCTCCAGCCCATTTTATTGCTGGACACCAAAAATGAGACTGACCCAGATCTCAGGTGGACCACACCATAGAAAACAGTAGGGATAATGGAACCCAATGTCGGAACTTCTTGGGCCCACCGTGACGTTTGTAGACTCTTTCACCCGCCCAATATTGGGTTCGTTAGGTCCCCCCATGAGTTAGGGAACCTGATGAACGGATTGGATCAGCCTTATGTGGGCCCCACTAGACCAAAACCAAGAAAAGAAAATAAAAAAAAAAAAGGGAGAAGAGGGAGAGGCGTGGCTTCTGACGCTCGGAGTACCCAGCGTCCACGGACGCTGGGCTCCTCAGCCGTCCACCAGTGGCCCACCTCGTGGGACCCACCTTGATGTATTTGTTTTATCCAGCCATCCACCTGTTTTCTCAGATCATTTCAGGGCCCACCATTACGACGGTTTTCCATCTGAACCGTCTATCAGGTCACGTAGACCTATATGAATGGAAAACACAAATATCAGCTTGATCCAAAACTCAGTTGGGCCAACCTAGAACATACGTGCTTTATCTCTTCCATCCATAAGTTTTTTTTCCAGCTCATTCTAGTGGCTGAGCCCAAAAGTTAAGCATATCCAAATGTCAAGTGGGCCATGCCACGGAAAACAGTGGGAATATGAATTCCACCGTTAAAACCTTCCCAAGCCCTATAGTTATGTTTATTTAACATCCAACCTGTTCATAAGATCACCGGGTTATGGGAGAAGGGAAATCATGAATATCAGCTTTATCCATAACTTCTATGACCCAGGTGGGCCCCACGCTCGTATAGCAGGTGACCCACCCTATGGGTCCTACATGATGTATGTGTCTGATCCAGGCCGTCCTTTCTTGGGCCTACCTATGATCTATATGTTTTATCCATGCAGTATACTATTTTTGTCTGCCTGTTTTGTATGTGCAGGCCCAAGTATGGGGCCGATGTGGTCTCAAGTGGGTTATGCCATGAAGACCTTTACATGGGTCCCACTCTCTGTATAGATATTGGGTCATTCAAGGCCAACAGTACATGATATGTCTGGTAATATGCTAGTATACTTAGCTGGATAGGTCACACTGATAATATGCTTAGTGTAATGAATATCATACCCATTCATTTGTACATACGCATCATATGTATGCCTGACTGTGGACGATGTCGATCATAGCATATGCCTTACAGCTTGAGATACTTAGGGGACCCGTATGAGATAGGGTCACCCTACATGATCGCGCGGTATGCGCAGGTTTGGTGCATGGCTTTAATAGTGTGACTCATGCATCTCACATTATACATGTCATGATCAGATTCTCACCCCAGCGGCATCGGGGTTTTGACCACCACAGTCACATCGTGGATGGTAGGAATGGACACCGAAAATATGTTCTAGCACTTGGGCGCCAAAGATGTCCTTGGGTGAAAGTCCCTAAACCCTGTGGTACCAGTAGGATGCTCCAATGTCTAGACCGAGTGGATTTATGAGCGCATGAGGGCCAAATACCAGTAGGCCGCGTCTCCCACTGTGTCGGGGTCGGTTGGAAGGGGGTGTGACCTTACCCGCCCGGGGTGCAGAGGGCTATATACTAGGTTGAGTTTGACCAGCTCGTGAATGGGTTCGCTATCGACGAGCCGGGTGAATTTTCTTATATGTCATTGACGAGGCGGATAGTGAGGTCTCTTCCACTCGCTTGGTTATGCGCGCGATGGGCGGCAACCAATGTCTGGAGTGTACTAGACCCCGGTGATGTCCCAGTTGTAAACCGTATGATATATGACAGTTGAGGATTGACATGCGCACATGGCATCATTAGCATATGACACTCGGCCATATAGGCCCATTGCATTGCATAGCCTCGAGATGGCTAATGACATTCATAGACTTGGTAGTGTAGCCTGCCATCATTTCCGCTTACTCTGATATCTGTATACCTGTCATATGCATTGCGCACACACCACGCACTCTCTAAGCTTCATAGTAAGCTTATGCACGTTGTTTACGTGCAGGTCATACTATAGCACGACAGCAGTGAGACAGGGGCGCGCATTTGATTTTTCAGCTTTCAGTTATACCTTGTATTTCCTTTTCTACAGCATTGTACTCAAAAGATTATCTTAGTGGATATGTGATGTAATGCTTTTTGGTTTGGTATACTTATGTTTATGCTCATCTATAAAAAAAAATTTACCTTGAAAATCCTCCTTGTGGGATCCCAGGATCGGAACCTGGTGTATGGGAGCTAGGGGCCGAGAATGGGGTACTACGGAGGCTGTTGGCACCGGATTCGGCGGCCGGGAATTTAGTAAGCCCGGTCCCCGAGTTTGGGGCGTGACAATAACATATACCACCGGAACGCTTTCCCTGTCAAGGTTGATCCGAATAACCGCATGCAATACTGCGGGACGACATACCAATTCCTTAAAGTGGTTAAGAAGTGTGTGATATGTTCTTCTGGCGATCCTCTACTGTCGAATTTTTCTAAGTCTAGGCATCTGAAATTGGCTGGGAATGGCACTTCTTCTACTTCTGGTGGGTACGGGACCCAATATTTATAATTGCCTCTCCTCTCTTTCTCTTTTTCTTGTTGCATCATGTGGGCTATCGTCTGGGATAACTCTTCTCGTGACACGTGCGATGTAGAAAGCGGTGCGCATTTTATCGGCGCGACCCTGGGTTGGACCGGTGGTTCAGGCTCAGCTGGACCTTCTGCTGCCCCTTGGGATTCTTCTGCTGACTGATGGGTGGGCGGTACAATACTTCTGGTGGCGTTCTGGGCTATCAAAGTAGTCAGGGCTTCCTGCATAGCCCTCATTCGATCATTTGTTTCGTGACTAGCTTTAACTAATCTGTCAATCCGATCTTGCACCGGAGGTAGTCCTTCTGCCTCATACGGTCCTTTTTCCTCTTCTACCACTTGAACCATCGTTACCTGTGCTGACTGGAACTTTTGAGATGACCTCTGTCTTAGTTCGATAATTACAGTAGGCTTGGAATTCTTCACGTGCGCAGGCTTGGTCGGTTTCTGCAAGGTGCGGGTAATTTTGGACAACAGCGGAAACTCCTCAGTCGTCATAGCAGGTACGGAGGACTTGGTTGATATAACCTAACTATTAATAGGGGTCTTCTGCCCCTGCTTCGGTTGCCACTGCCTCTTGATGACGGGGCGGGATTTCGTAGCATTTACCCTTTTGTATGCAGCTATGATGATCGCTTTCTTCTGTTCCTTCTTTTGTCGTCAGGTTTCAACCAACTGTCATTCTGAGTTGGAGCTGGCTATTGTGGTCGCGGTGAAATGGGGGAAACTGAAACCCTCGACAGCAAGGAAGATGCATGGACTTGTCATCGAGTATGCCATCTCTTCTGTCTGCGTTAGTATCTTGCTAATTCTGCGGTGTCATAAAAATCATTAGAACAGTTCACAAATGCGGTCAGGAGTATAAACCCATCGATCGCAATGCATAACTGAAGGAAATTAGTAAGAAGAAGACAAATACGTGTAGTTGTGGAAGTTTATAGGTTCGAAAACCTTTGATTTAGTGTCTAATGCCTTAAAGATGAAGGGAAGAATGTTTCCATTGAGAGTCGCCAGTTTGGCGCTCGAGGGCACCGAAACATTTTGCCTTGCTATAAATCTCCTACGTACACATTCGTATTTGCGAATGATTAATCTTAGAGCGTTTCTATACTCAGAGCTAATCAGAGATTCTGGTATTGTTCGATCCCCAGCAGAGTTGCCAGTTTATTAAAACTAGAAAAATGCTCAAACGCAATTTTCTTGTGTATTGTTGCTCTGGGGTTCTGAATAATGGAAGCATTCATAGACAATCACAAGCATTCACAAAAGTACACAAGAGGAGAGATAACGTGAGGCGAATTTTATTCCAGAGATTCTGAGATCTTATACATTCCAGGTTGTGGTTTGGCACGAGCCCTTAATTACATCGAATGATCGATGACCCTTGATTAAAAGGCAGAAGACTAGTCAGCAGGGACTATAGTCTTAGAGTTCGTGGTCATAAAGACCTGTATTTTGTGGTCGAAGAGACCTGTATTTGTTGTGTTTTATTATGTACTGATCCATCTTCGTACGAGTCATATATCTATGTCCCATGTTTTGACCGGATATCCGGGTTAAGACTGTCAGGGTTTTTAACCGAGGGGTGCGACTTTGGGCCTGTGCCCGTCATTTTTTAAGGGTGACCGTGGGAAGACCGATCTGCAGTTGTATGTACCTGACCAGCTCAACCGGCGGATGCCCTTTGAATGGGTAGGGCATCGACTGTTCTTGAAGTATCAATCTTTAACAAATTCCGTGTAATAGTTTAGAACTCTCTTGATATGGTTTATTGTGTTAACCATAGTCCCATTTGCTTAGTCCGGACCTGAATCTAGGTCATATAATGATAATACATGTAATGATGATACATTGGTATGATTCTGGGCACTGGCGGTCTCTTTTCAAGAAATTACTTCGTTCATCATATTGGATCGGATCAGACTCCGAAGGCATGCATTCTGCTCATTGGGTGGCCCAGATGAGTTATTTGACTGCTCCATTATGTTTGGAACATTTGAAATACCTAAAATAGGCCCAAACGGGGCCCGAAAACGTCACAAAATGAAGGTTTAAAGGTGCTGCGATTGATGTTCAAAGTGCTGATTTTTCTTATCCGCTGGCCTGATTTTACTGATGCGCTGGGGCCAGCGCGTCCAAAAATGACTTTGTTAAGATGTGTATTTTTCTGATCTGCTGGCCTATTTTTCCGACGCGCTGAGGCTATTGCGTCAAAAAATGACTTGTTTCAGAAATGGTTGATTTTCGTAATGCGCTGGCCTATTTTTATGATGCGCTGGGGCCAGTGCGTCCAAAAATGACTTGTTTCATAAATGACTGATTTTCCTGATGCGTTGGCCTATTTTTCTTATGTGCCGAGGGTCAGTGCGTCGATAAAATAAGCTAAATTTGATTCAAAGTATTTTTATGATGCGCCACTGTACTTGTACAATTTTGAATTATTTCTTCACCGGACCTGCTGTGGTCGGAAGTGAAATTTTCGGTGAAGGTTTCCGTCGGTCGGAAAGGAATTTTGGTGATCGAAAATCTCTCAAATACCTAACGGACAAAGCTCTCTCTCTCTCTCTCTCTCTCTCTCTCTCTGTGGATCCGTCCAAATGAACAGTAATGGAGGGGTATTTATACCCGAAAATACCGAAAGTCGGCCAATGGGAGGCTGCCACGTGTAGCGCGTTGAGAAAATCGGTTGGCGTGTCGAGAAAATAGGTCGACACGTCTTGAAATGACTTTGTTAAAATGCTGATTTTTTTGACGCACTGGCTGTCATTGCGTCCTGAAATTTACTGAAAATGCCTGATTTACACGGGCCAACAAGGAATCCACTGGTTTGCTTAGGAAGATGTGTTATAGTTTTGATTTGGATGAATCGAGAACTCATCAAGTGATTTTCCGCTGGGCCCAACACTCTGATTGTTTTAATTGGATTTTCAAAGGTTTTTAACCATTGAAGTTTTGTTTTAACTATTAAAACTATTTTAAATATACTTGATGATAACATGATGACCCAGATCTGATGGCCCACTTTTGATTGGTATGGGATATGATCATTAGTAGATACGTCATGGCAGTGGAGGGATTGAATCATGAGTATATGCATGAATGAGGCGGATTGACAGGCTTCCTTCACAGTAGGTTACACCAAGTCCGTAGGGTGGTGGAGCACCATACTGGGTGCACCCCTGAAACCATAACCCCTCATTATTTATATAATCCTATCCCAAAGGAGAGGATAAGCTAGCCATGGACGTCCCTACCCTATGGGATATGTGAGTGTGAGGAAAAACAGGAAGTATGTGAGAGAGATTGAAGATCCACTCCATCCTCTTTGATTGTTGTCGCATGTGGTCCACTTGTGTGTATGATATATGTTTTCCTTGACACCTACCAGAGGATTAGATGTTAGACTATTTCGATTTTTCGGTACAGGGATAGATCAGGGAGAGACTCCTTGGTTTAGGAGATCGATATCGACAGATTGACATCACAGGCATCCCTTTTGTACACATCACATGCAAGTATGATCTCTATCATTTATACATATTTTTTAATTATAGAAGTTTGATGTTACTGCAAATGAAGATTCTTGGGATTGGTCCCATGATTAAATTATAGTGTATCGGTTGAGTTGATGATCCAGGAATATCTCCATATGCTTCGTTGATCAATAAGCCTAAATTCAGGTTAATAGATGACGAAGCGAATTAAATTAAAGGATCAAGACAGAGCATCGATTGAAGGGCTGAGGATATCGATATTTGTAGTGTCCTCACTATCTAGCAATAGAAATAATAGTCACTCACAATAGGGCTGATGCAAGTCTTAAGTGGGGCATATGGATAATTAAACTTTATTAGAGCCACAAATCAGGTCCCCCCACTCTCTTATTTGGGCCATTTAAGGTCGATTATCATTTATATTATGCACCTTACATTATATACAAGACTGACAATATGTGCGTATGTGCTAGGATTGGTAACATGCTAGTATACCTGGCCCTAAGAAGGTCAACACTAATAATATGCTTAGTATAATGAATATCATGCACATTCATATGCTCATATGCATCATATGTATGCTTGACTATGGATGTGAATGCATCATAGCGTACACCCGACCATGGTGCCGTGGTTGGTACTCATATCATGGTTTATATTGCCTGATGCAAGGAAAATCTATAGTATATGCCTCATGGCTCTTTGGGAACCCGTACGAGACAGGATCGCTCGCATGATCATCGTAAGAATTGATGCATGACTTTGATAGTGTGATTCATGCATAATGCATTATATACGGCATGTTGCATCTACTCCCTAGTGACACCGGGGATGTATTCCTGCAACCTGAATATGGCTATCGGATGAGTTATGGACACCGAAAATTTTGTTACAGCATGTTGGGTGCTAAGGTTGTCCATGGGTGAAAGGCCCCAAACCCTGTGGCAACAAGATGCTTCAACGTTGAGATCGAGTGGATATCATGAGCACCGAGTGTTACCAATAGACCGCATCTCTTTCTGTATCAGAGTTGGTTGGAAGGGGGTGTGACCTTACTAGCTTGGGTGAAGGGGGTTATATGCTAGGTTGAGTCTAACCAGCTTGTAAAATGGCTTCGCTATCGGCGAGCCGGGTAGAAATTGGTATACCACTGACGAGGCGGATAGTGAGGTCTCTTCCGTGATAGGGCGGTAACCATTGATGGAGTGTACTAGACCCCGGTGATATTACAAATGAGAATTGTACTGTGATGTAGACTAGACATCAGAATTGGCATGTTTGTGTAGCATAGTTGCATATGATATTTGGCTCAATAGGCCTCCGTATTGCATAGCCTTGGTAGCTGATGGCATTCATGAACTTGGCAACATAGTCCTTCATTATTTCTGCATACTCTGATATTTGTATAGTGGTAGACTCAGAAATGAGTCCTTACTCATGGCTTAGTGGTAGACTCACAAGAGTTTCAACACTAAGGTCATGTGTTCAAGTACCCATTGTGGTGTGTGTGTAAAAAAAAAAAGCATAAAAAATGAATTGGCTTTCAAAGATATATTTAAGATTCTTATGCATACATGCATACATTAAAAGTCGAATGGATAATTAATTGGAGACTTGAGAGACGATTCGGTGCCACAGGAAAACTATCATCAATGATGGGGCAGCATGATTGGGCACTAAACATGCACAAGGATTGTATAACAATGTTCTTTTATTTTATCAGAAAAGATTATGCACACTCAGTATATATAGAGGGTCAGTGAGCACCAAGGTGTCCCGCCACCCCCCCCCCCCCCCCCCCGTTTCGATGCATGAGGCCCACCCTGATTTTATGTGTTGTATGTCCATGCCATACATCAATTTTTTAAGATCATTTTAGGCCATGCTCCATAATGAAGCATATCCAAATCTCAGGTGGATCAGATAGTAGAGATTCAATGCCCATAGTTAAAAACTTCCTAGGCCCACTATAATGTTTATTTGCCATCAAACCTATTGATAAGGTCACACAGACCTGGATGTAGGGAAAACACAAATAGCAGCTTGATCCAACAAATCTTTTAGTCCCAATTTTTTTTTAAGGGTGGAAATTCAATCCCTACTGTGCGGTCCACCTGAGATTCAGATCTACCTCTTTTTTGGACCATGCCCTAAAATGAGTTGGCAAAAAGGATGGATGGCATGGATATACAACAAATGTATTGAGGTGGGCCCCACATTCAAGGTGTCACTCACTGTGGTCTACCTAAGATTTAAATATGCCTGATTTTTGAGACTCTTGCCTTAAAATGAGTTGGCAAAACAGATTAATGGCATGGATATAAAAATATATCGAGATGGGCTCCACATTCAGGGCCTCACCCACTAGTCTACTTGAGATCTGGATCTGCATCATTTGTGGACCATGTCGTAGAATGAGTTGGCAAAACGAAATGGATGACATGGATATATAATACATATATCGATACATGAGGTACATATTAACTCAAAATTAATTAATTAAATTATGGACCGTTGTTGCGAAGTCACAATCCAAAAATTAAATTATTTGAATGATTTTCACCTTTAATTTGCGAACACTTGTTTTTTGAAATAAGACTATTTGATATTTTTTCATTCTTTACAGTCCAATAAATATCCAATCCATTAGTGGGATAAGCACCAAACTACTAATAGATTGCCTAAATTTGAGGTTGATTTGGGACATCGAATGGTCTACCAAATCAACACCAAATCAACAACACTATTCAATCGAATCTAATTTTAATTTTTTCTTGAGATCTATTAGAAAAAAAAATGATATCAAATTGTTAGGTATATGAATTACATAATAAGACAAAAGTCCCTAACCTCTATATGTTGAAATGAAATGTATGAGAGTCACGAGGTATGTAATATACCAATACTATAAATAATAATAAAACCTACAAATATGAGATGTTTTAGTATTGTATTCATTCTAATAAATTTATATTATATTATATAGTTAAATAATTAAATATAAAAGATTTGCAGTTAATTCTAGGTTGTCCGGTTATCAATTCATCAGACAACTCGATAAAACATTTTCACTAAAGATTGGACTATTACACTACCATAAACATGTTCAAAATTATAAATGAATGCATATTTGGAGTATTTACAATTTTTCAATTTTTTTGGATATTTTTCGGATTTTTTTGAGCAAAATAAAAATTTCAACCAATATAGGGCATATCGTCCATCACACCTCTGGAATCAGCCATTACGCCGATTCAGCGTATCCATAACGGTGGGCATTGTTATGCACACCGTTACTGCTATGGGACACCTTGGTGAGCACATACCACTTAGGCTCTCACCATCCATAAAAGGCGGCTGGGAATCTTAACATACAGTCCAAAATGTTTAACAACTCAAATTTTGAAATGCTAATAAATGCCTGCAAAGCATCTTTAGATGGTGGTAAATAAGGTGCACGACAACTGCTAGTGAATCTTGTACATATTTAAGTTATACTTGTCATTCTAGTGAAGACTGCTGAAATGGAAAAAAAAGGCAACCCTCTTTCTAGTACTTTTGATGTGCCAGCTCCTTAGCGACCTCTCCTAGGCCTTTCTCACTCTTTATGCTCTGGACCCACTTGGCATTGATTTGGACCCGCTCGATGCTCTGCTTCAAAGAACTAGCCATTGAGGGCTTCATTCGACTTGCAAAAAATTCCTCAACTTCCTCTGCCTTCTCATTTGAACAGAACTGAGAACATTGGAAAGTAGGAGACCAATGGGGGTAATTTTTTATAAAGTTTTATGGGGGCTACTGAAAGGCGCATCTTTTTCTACATACATCGAAAAGAAATGCTCCAGTGCTCCCAGATGCATCAGTTCACTTGGACAGTCCAATCAATCAATTTGAACTGTCCATTAAGTCCAGAACATTTTTCATGGGCTACTAGGCAAAAATAGCACTGATTGGATGATCTAGTCCATCATTGGTATGGCCTTATTTTCTATACCCATCCCTTTTCCAAATTATGGATGGGATGATTATGATTGCCTAACAAAAGTGATTCTTTAGAATCATAAGCAATCCATGATGGACCCTAACAAATAGATGGATCAAATTGTTGATTGGAACTATTTTGTGTAAATGATCATGACCGTCCATATTAAAGACCATTGATCTAATGGTTAGTATTGGTCAAATTGTGTGATGATTGCATGGTAGCCCATAAAAAGTTGTCAGACCTAATGAACAATCCAAACCAATGAATCGGACTATGCAAGTGTCCTGATGCAACTAGAAGCAATGTAACTTATAGTGCTTGAAGAGCATCAGAGCATCTCTGTACATCAAACATGCCACATGATAGTTGGGAGTGCATCACCAGCTCGTTAGTTGAGCTAGTAGAGGCAATGTATTGTATGTGAGTGATCCATGCTTCGGTCCCTGGTTGTCTTACCTTGTAAACCTTCTAGTACTGGTAAAAAAAGGTTGGTACTGCATCCCCACTCCCCAGTAACTTTTTCGAGTGAGATATGATATTCACCAAATATTATCTCATTCAAATAAATCACTGGGGATGCAACGACAGGGTTGGCATGTATCACCATGTTAGCTACAAAATTGTATCCTCGCTTGTTCTTCAATAAATACCAAATAGGCAGAATAAGGAAGAAAGGAAATGAGCATGGTAACAAACCGATGACACAATGGCCCTGATGAAACGGGTTATTAGAGATCCAGAACGCCAAGTCTCGGAGATATGATCCCAATTATCCTGCATCAAACCACGAATAGTAACCATTAGACCAATCAAAATATGATGGATACATTTTGGAGGCCCTCTAGAATACGTAAAGAGAAAAAAACAGCTGATTTATTTTCCCCCTTTCCCCTGTCTGTTGCATTAGTTCGGACAATTAAAAAGTGAATTTTTCTATCTGAATTTCCCCAGAAGTCGCTACGTATCTAGGAAAGAAACATTGTCAAGCGCTTGCTAACATTGAGGGTGCATTTGGATGCACAACAAAATTGAGTTGCAATTAGTCTAATGAAGTGGAAGCAACCAAATCGTGATTTCCTCAGCATTCATCTGAGGGTTAGCACAGAAAATTCCCATAGCTTTGCTTTGAAGTTGGTTTTGAAAGAACATAACTGCAATTAGAGAGCTACTTCCTCTTTCATAATACTGGGAACCATCGCTGTGTTTTGTTATTTCCTCTCCATTAAACTGAATGTTTGAATTCAAGTGGTATGTGCATCCAAACTCAGTCAGTCTCATGTTACATACAATGAAATCAAAACCATAAGATACTGATTGGCTAGGTCAAATTCAATGTGGGTTTCAATTTTGTTCTTACCAATTGTGAAATGATATGAAAAGAAATATCTTTAAAAAAGAAGAAGAAGAAAAGAAATGATATGAAAAGAAAGAAATGCGTAAGAAAACAAATCGACTGTTCTTTTTTCTTTTCTTTTCTTATGTTTCTTTTCTTCTTCTTCTTCTTCTTTTTTGTTTTGATAGACAACATTTTTTTTTATTTTTTTTATCATCGACAAAAAGAAAAAAGACACATCACCAAACAGCAAACGTATGATGAGAAATCATCCCTCACAAACAATTAACATACAGAAACTATCCCCTAGACATCAAAACCTTTGCTGAATTGGCCATCGAATTAAAGTGCATCCCGAATTGTAGAATTCAATCCCTCAGAAGATTGGAGAAAGAGATCCCTCTAAATTCGGATTAGGCATGGCCCAGCTAACTACCACAAAGAAAATCCTTTTATTTTATTTTACTATTATTTATTTATGTGCGTGCGTGTGTGTGTGTGTGTGTGTGTGAGAGAGAGAGAGAGAGAGAGAGAGAGAGAGAGGACAATGGCCTAATCTAAACATATGCATGTGAAACATGTAAAATTCAGTGGAATCATGTAGCAAATCAAGTAAACATCAACCTAACATCATCATATTTTAAAAAAAAAACACATGGGAAACATGCAATAGACGGGCCATCATCACAAAACACATTGTACATGGTTCAAATCACGTGTGGATTGGATCCGGCAAGGAATAGGATCTCCCAATCTTGCATGGTAATGTCCATTAAAACAATAAGATTCACTAGTCCAGGAAATCAAAAGATATCATGAAAATCTGAAAAACGAGTGTAAATTTAAATTTCCAGATTGTATGGATGATGGATAATGTGAAAAGAAGGATTAGAAGAATGAGAGAAGATAGAAGAATACCTTAAGATAGAAGAGAATTTGAGAAAGAAAGAAGAAAAGATGAGAAGGAAGATGAAAAGAGATCCACAAGAGACAGGAGGTGAGTAGCCACCAAAATGCTTTCTTAATTCTCAAAATAACATCATTATCAGAAAGGATTAGGGCAAAACCCTTATAAAATTCGAAATTAGCATAATTACCAAAATACCCCTACTAACAAAATTTCCAAAAAAGACATTCGCACGAAAAAAAGTGCTCACACTAACCCAAAACTAAAATAAGTAAAAGTGCATAAAATAAACTCAAATCTAAGATGCTTGATGGCCTCCGATTATGGCACAATTAAAGTGGGCCACGACAAACCAACTATCCGATCAAATCATCCTCGCAATCCAACAGTCCAATCATCTCCTCCAAGCAACTTACACATGTCACGAACACATATGTAAGGTCTTCACCACGATCTAGGAACTTGTACTTGATCCAGGCCCGTTATCAAACCATATGGACACAGGCATGACTCGTCTCCTATGCTGGTATACTCTAAAGGGCTTGATGTCCGCATTAGAGAGAGAGAGAGATCTAATTAGAAAAGAGCGAAGGAAACAGGAAATGTTCTGCATATTGTAACGACTCAAGATTATGCAATCAACTACAGAAGCATCTATTACAGCGATCTGCCAAAATTGACCACAAGCCGATGAGGAGAGTGAGATTCAACAAAACTCTTCTTTTAGAACCACGTCCTATTGCATGCCATGTCAAGAACCTAATCAACTTAAGCATCATCCAGCAAAAATGGAATAAGTAGGATAGACTCCTAAAAACAACCCTAGAAAAAGGGCAATGTATGAGTAAATGATCCACCGATTGGCATCTAAAAGGCATAAAATGCATATATTGTGATCATTATTTGTTTCTTTAGAGATTGTCGATACTTGATAGCAAGCACTTCCACTTTGCACACTAACCAACCCAGGGCCATGATATGACCAAATGAAATCTTTTGGTTTAGAAGATTCCCTTGCCCTAGGAGAGAAAATAGCCAAATAGAAAGATCTAACCAAGTATCTACCTCACCTTTCTAGTCTCCACACCGAACCATCCCTGTTGGACGTGGAAGGGGTTGGCGCTGCAAAAGGCCCAACAAACCCATCATCTCCTCGATCTTAATGTCGTCTAAATTCCTGCAACAAGGGGGAGCTCAAACCACGTGGTTGAGTCAATGACCCTCTTCAAACATCGACTTGGTATAAGTAAAAGGAAAGGTATAAGGTGTCCTGGATGTCGGTGCCTATAGAAGGCAAGCGACGACTAAGTTTGGGAAAGACAAATATCTAAGACATCAAGGGTCTCTAGGACACGGGCCTCTGAGATGGTTGATAACAATGAGCACCAAAGGTGAGGAGATTGTCAAGGATGTCCTAGATCAATGGTCTTAACAAATGGTCTCAAGAACAACCAATTGCGGCGAATGCATAGTCAAGAGGCGAGTAGGAGGTCAGCATGGCAAGGGGGGCTCCACACTGGAATTAGGTCCCTTACGATGAAAGAGTACCAAGTAGGGAGTCGATCAAGGGTGAAACAAACCTAAAGTATAGAGTAGGTTGAACCATTGAAGTGACATTTCCCCTTAAAGAATCCCAATTCCTAGAGAACTCCTTGAGAAAACGAGCCCGAGTTTGGGGTAGGTTGAACCGCTGAAATGACGTTTCCCCTTAAAGCAATCCCAATCCTGAGAAAATGAGCACGAGTATTGGGTAGGTTGAACCATTGAAGTGACGTTTCCCCTTAAAGCAACCCCAATCACTAGAAACTCATTGAGAAAATGAGCCCAAGTATGGGGTAGGTTGAACCACTAAAGTGACTTTCCCCATAAAGGAATCCCAATCCCTAGAAAACTCATCGAGAATATGAGTATAAGGCTCAGCGGCAATGCCGCACCCTGACCCACCCCACCCCCCAACGCAAGTGCAAAAGTTGTACAAGCTTTATGTTGTAATCAATTAAAAATGCATATATTTTTTAATGTACATAAAACATCAAATACATTCAGTTTACACATATCGTCTCAGTGAAAAGGGAGCAATAATGGATTCCTTTTGATCATTACAAACTCGTATTGTTTCGTCAGTTTTATATAAACACCCATTTTTCTCATGCACATGTGGCCCATTTGATGAGCCGCCTAATTTTTAACCACAACAGGCTCATGGTGGCCCAACGTGAGAGACGGTGAGAGAAATGACGAGTACTTGAATGTTATTCTTCTATTTTTCCTTCATGAAAGAGAAGCATGGATCTGGATGGTTACCTTCAAGAAAGACCAAGGGTTGCTATGAGGGGACAACTGTCCATGTTTTAAAATAGGGAGAAAATCAAAATAGAAACAAAAGAAGGATTAGCTCATGAAAGTAGCCATCCAAAATTCTGTCCCAACGCATGCAAATGTTGTGTTGTGTGCTAATGCAAGAGTTCATCTGATGCGATGTCTCCTGGATTGTAAATCAAGTCAGGCTGGTCATCTAGTGGCCCCGTGTATTACAACTAGATGGTTCTTAAAAATTGGCCAATATCCACATCCAACGTACATGCATGGTGATGTGGACATCAAGCCCTTGAGAGTATACCAGCGTAGGAGATGAGCCATGCCCATGTCCATATGGTTTGATGATGGGCCTGGATTGAGTCCAAGTTCCTAGATCGTGGTGAAGACCTTACACATGTGTTCGTGACATGTGTAAGTTGCTTGGAGGAGATGAGTGGACCGTTGGATCGCGATGATGATATAATCGAACCGTTGGTTCATTGTGGCCCACTTTCATCATGCCATCATTGGAGGACATCAGGCATCTTAGATTTGAGTTTATTTTATGCACTTTTACTTATTTGAGTTTTGGGTCAGTGTGCGCACATTTTTTCGTGCGAATGTCTTTTTTTTTTAAATTTTGTTAGTAGGGGTATTTTGGTAATTATGCTAATTTAGAATTTTCTAAGGGTGTTGCCCTAAACCTTTCTGATAATGACGTTATTTTGAGAATTAAGAAAGCACTTTGGTGGCTACTCTCCTCTTCTCTCTTGTGGATCTCTTTCATCTTTTCTTTTTTCTTTCTCAGATTCTCTTCTATCCTAAGGTATTCTTCTATCTTCTCTCATTCTTCTAATCCTTCTTTTCACATTATCCATCATCCCTACAATCTGGAAATTTAAATTTACACCCGTTTCTCAAATTTTCATGATTCCCTAACCCAGAAATCCTTTGATTTCCTGGACTAGTGAATCCTATTATTTGAATGGACATTACCATGCAAGATCGGGAGGTCCTATTCCTCGCCGAATCCAATCCACGCGTGATTTGAACCTTGTACAACGTGTTTTGTGATGATGGCCCGTCTATTGCATGTTTCCCATGTGTTTTTCTGAATTATGATGATGTTAGGTTGATGTTAACTTGATTTGCTACATGATTCCGCTGAATTTTACATGTTTCACATGCATATGTTTAGATTAGGCCATTGTCCTACGTCACATGGCCATCTTATGACCAGGTCAGAATGATTTCTAGGTGACATACAATACATAATAGGAACCATTTGTTGGAAAATAAACCAGATTGGCATGTGGGAGAGTAGGCTTTAGATGGTTTCTCTCGCTAAAAACAATAGTTCTTTTCCAAAAAGAAGAAATTTGGCATAGTCCATTATAGCAAGCTTTAGGTCATGTTGTTCATAAAAAGGAGACAATGCTAATGCTTTAGATTTTGACCTATGTTGAACCAATTCTAAGTATCAATGAGGTATCAGCTGATATTATTCACATCACAGGTCAGCAATACGATATCTTAAAGGAATACAAAAAATACGTTGTATGGATGATATCATCGTTTATGCATGCCGATATAAAGCGATGTTCAATTTATCGCGAATATCATAAATGCAAGGCAAGAAGCTCCAATAGCCATGAGATATTTCTAAGTAAATAAACACATGCACTTTGAAATAGAGTATTCCATGATATATGCAGATGCACTTTGAAATAGACAATAGTCCATGATAGGGAAACAAAGACAACACAATAGCATGTTTCCATAAATACTTTTGACAGTAATGGCATCCGCATTTAAGTAAGTTAATTACTGGGGAAATGAGTACCTTCAGCCATTTCCATGCAATTTCACGCCCCTCCCTACTTATTCCTGCAAGTCCAAAAATTACATCTTGACTTCGGACCTGAAATCATTTACAAGTACCTTCGCTAAGGAAATTCATGGGAGATTACTGGGAGAATATTTATGGCTCAACAAGAAAACAAACTGACATACCTCAGAGGACAACAAAAGTTCAGAGCTTCGAGGACAATATCTGGATCGGGACAAGATGCCAGTGAACCTACAAAGCATGGTATGAGAGATTATCCCAAAGAAGTAAAATAGATCCAACCACTTTCCTTAAAATTCATATAGGTCTTGACATACTTAGAATGCGCGCTTTCTCTTGACTTAGATCAGTCTCTCTATAAACTTTTAGAAGAGATTCATATCCAGATCTGTTCGATGTTGTGACAGTCTGCATTACAGCAACATATGCCGCCTACAAATACATTGGACAATGACATCAACAGGCACATGCAAATGGAATGATATAAAGATTGAATATATGTATTTCAATTCAACCAACCTTTCTTGTGTCAGCAGGGAGCTGTGATGTATTTCTGTCATCTACAAATGTGTAAAACTGTCTCACTGCTTCAGTTAGTGTTATGTCATGCCCAAACCGGGCAAGTGCAGTCAAGAGCTCCCCTCTCAACATTGCATCCAAGTGGCTCTCACCAGAATTGGGTAGCCAACCTAACTTCCTGCACAGAAAGTCCATCAAGAACCATTTCTAGGATGGAAACTGTACAGAATAAACAAAGGGATTTAATGCTGCAAATTCACAGCAACTACTAATAGGAACCAAGTTGACTTGTTCTAAAATACATTAGGAGGAATTATCAGTAAAAAAAAAAATACTTTAGGAGGTACTGATTGGATAAAAAGGAAACAGAATATGCGATCATACATTTATAAGATACCTCATTTTGGCTTCTTCAGGTTTGGTATCATTTGGATGAAGAAACCATTCAAACACGTTATTTGTTTTCGACAGAACTACTGCAGACCCATCTTTCCAGAGTGTAACAGAAATAGCTAAGGTAATTTCTGATAAGGTTTTGTTGCTGCAGCACTTTCCGTTTTTCTCGATTAGTTAGACAAGCTGGTAGAAGGGTTGCACTTTCCTTTTCCTTTTCGCCCATTTTTGCTTGCTCGATTTTTCAGTGGTCAGAAGAACCTGAGGAAGAAGATTTTTGAGGTGGAGAAAGTTTTTCCTAGGTTTTGATCTTAACTTGTCACTCAGCAAGTATCTTGATTCAACCATGGTGTTAACTGGTACCAGCAGAAAATCATGTTTAAGGATGCCCATATTTAAGCACCATGCAGATGGGTGACCAATATTTCTCAGCAGTGTTAATATTCCTCTGGGATTACAAAAAGAGTAGCAAATGTGTTCATTTGTTCATATCCTGAAGTTGGCATCATTTGTTGTTTGACTGAGATGGTTGTTGTCAATGTGTTTTCTACAACAACATGCAAGATCATTGCCAATATCTTTCTGAGATTGTCCCTCATTTCCTGGAAATTCACATGATTTTGGCTTTAATTGCATGAACTGTGAAGAGAAGCGGCAACAGATTCAGGCGTGGGAGCGAGAAAGTGTCTATTTCAAAGTGAAAGCAAGTAAATACAACCAGGAAGCGGAAGGAGCACGAAAACGAGTCTGAAGCAGGAGCAGCACTAGTTAGAAGGATTCTGTAACTAATTCAGGCTTCAGGTTTCGGATTCTGCATTTGGGCTTCAGTTTGGTGCTTACTATTTTGGAATGGGGATTTTAGGTAATCTAACAGGAATTGGGAGATTTTTAAGGCTATGATGAGAATTTTATTAGAAAGAGAATTCTGATTACAACTGGAGGAGAAAATCTCCAATCAAAAGGGCTTGGGGGTTGGCATCTATTGACTGTAAATGTCACATGGCATTCCCTTTGAGTCATATTGTGGGTCATAGATCACTCCCCTTTGTTTCTTCTTCTCTCTCCCTTGGGCTCTTTTCTTTTCTTTTATGTTTTCATTGTTTAAACCAGATCTTCCGAAGCTGGCTTCCTTTTAGGAGATCTCATTTTTCCTTGGGTATGCAGAAATCATGTTGGTTGTCTTCATTGGAAGAATAGTGTCGCAAGCATGCTCCGATTGATTCAAAGTGCTCTGCTAGAATTACTGGTGCAGGAGCAGGTTTGTCATATAGCTGTAGTGTGATGGCCACATGATTGACTTTGGTTCTGAGTCTTCTGAAAGCCTATTCACAGCTTGTTTCAATAGTGAAGTAATTTGATCTGTCACCAGCAGTCCCATTTTCGATTGAGGTATTTCTGTCAGCTTGTTAACAGAAGCCCGTTTTTCGATTGAGGTATCTCTGGCAGCTCGTTGACAGCATGTTATCAATTGGAAGTATGTCTGGCAGCTTAGCCTGCTTTTTATTGGAAGTGTTTCTTGCAGCCCATTGACGGCCTGTTTTCGATTGGAGGTTTTTTTGAATTTGAGCTGTTACTGGAAACTCATTTTCAACATAAGTTGCATGTTTTCATTATCGGATTGACTTACATGTTATTATAGAGGAAAAAGTTGACAGTTAGGTTATGCTGTTCAACCCATGAGATTTTCCTCCGGTCCAGATGACTTCAGTCAAATTAAATGGACAGAACCATCAACGATGGTCAACCTGTGCCACTTTGCCTAACTGTGAATGAGAAACTAAAGCATTTAACTTCAGATAAACCCTAGGAAAGTTCTAGTAATTATGCTAAGGGACTGTTGGGGTGAGGGATTTTGGGCAAGGATTTGTGAAATCCATGAATTTGAAATCTCCCCTGATTTGTTTTTTGTTGGGGATTTGTTAAATCCTTGGATTTCAAATCTCCCCTGATTGTTTTTTGTTGTGGATTTGTTAAATCCATGGATTTCCCAAATCCTCACCCCCATAAATCCATGGATCGGGGACAAGTCCAAATCCCCAGAAAAAATAAATACTCTGCAAATCGACAATGAGAGACTTGCTTAAAAGATATAAAGGTTATTCCATTGCAATAAATTCTCTCAAATTCATGGATTTTGTAGCTTGATTCCCAAATAGTGGACTTTGGGATTTGCCAAACCCAAATTAACGCAAATCCATGAATTTGGCAAGTTTGTGGATTTATCAAATCCATTGTCTCATGTCCCTATTCCCAAACATGGCCTGATTATGACCTGATTGTTGAATGGTATGGAACATTTTTTTTTTTTGTTTTTCAAAAGGTATCTCTACGAGGGATTGAACCCTGGATCACTCACACACTACACTAGTGTCTCTACTAGCTCATCTAGCAAGCAGGAGACCATCTAACAAGCGGCTGAGAGCTGTTTTTTGTGTTTGTAGGACCTTAGCAACTAATTTTGTGTTTTTGGACACTGCAAGGAGATTGAAGTTGGAGTGAAATCTTTTCTTCATATACAAATACCTCATGTGCTTACTAGTTGTTTGCGGAGATAACAACATTACATGAGGGTTATAAGAATCTTGGAAAATATTATGCTGGAGTGAAAAGTATGTGTGTGTGGAGTTAAATGCGTATTAATGTCTAACTATTGAATTGGACAAACAGAGCAGCAATACAGAGTTTTAGGTTGCTAAATTTTTAACTGGTTTTATTTTCGAGTATGAACCCATTGGAGCTCAGATCTTCGGGGGTGGAGATACTCATCCTCGGATTAAGTGCACATGCACACACAACAGGTGGCCCTTGGGGTTGTCTCTACTATTGGTGGAGGTGACATGTTTTCTCTTGCTACCTCTATTGGTAAAGGTGATAAGAATCATGGAAGATGCTGTGTCATGCTGGTGGTCATGAGTATGGGGAGGCCACGGACACCGGAAGTGCATGTGTTGTGGTTTCGATAATCATAGTGTTTAAACTGGGGATATGATGAGGACATCAATGGTGCACCTTTTAGAGTGTACCAGAGGAGGAGGTGTCGCCGATGGAGTACCAGAGCAGAGGAGTTGATGTGGATGGACATCAGGTCCATTGGACCCATTTTCTGATGCACGACGAGTACGTGAGTAGCAGGACCATGGAGCGGATTTCACGCTCTGTCGCGAGGGTGATTTAGTTTTTAGGCGTTTTTCTGTTCTTTTTCTTGTTTTTAGGCACTTTAGTGCACTTTATTATTTCGTGGCTTATATATACTTTGTGAGAAACCCTAGTTTTATTTAGTAAATGAATGGGAAAAAAAAAAAAAAACATGTTTTCTTCATCTTTTTATCAAAGAGACTAGGGTTTCAGGATTGGCCCTTGGGTGTTGAGGATTCCACCCTGGATTTCATGTTTTTTTTTTTTTTTTAGATCTTCAAGGTGCATGAGAAGGTAAGTTTCATCTACTATTGTTAGGAGAATCCATGCTTCTTTCGTCTTGAACCCATCTTTTCCTTTTTTCATCTCTTTCCTTCTCCCCCGAATCTTCCCCTTTTTTGATATGAACAGTAGAAGAGGGATGACTAGTCATGAGAATCTGATTCAAACGTGAATGTGGACTGGTTTATGCTAGATTTGGGGATATCCTCATATTCTCCGGTCCTTTTTTTACTGTTTATGTGATTTTATGCTAATGGGTATAATCCTAACGGATTGATCTCATCTCATTGTTGAGGTTTGCTTAATCCCTTTGATTGAAAGTAGTTAGTTAATTTTATTGCTTGAATCTCTTTAATCTGATTATACGTGCATTTAGAGTTAAGTCATCACATGCCACTGCATCAGGATATAATTGGTAAAACATCATGGGCTAACCAGGCACATCTCTGTAAGAAGTAATGATGTTCAATCTGTTGGATCTATCTCCTCTTAACTGCCGCAAAGTACTAATTGTGACTTGGTTGCTCTCAACCATAATGAATAATTTCAAGTTATTGAAGGACAAACAGACTTCCTGCAATGATCCTTCCCCTCCCTCCCATGGATCATTGACTCAGGAGCATCTAATCATATGACTAGAGATTCTAGTCCATTTTATATTCTTAACAAAACAATTTACAATGCAATTGCTTGAGTTCTTGGTACCATATACAAAATACATGGACTAGGTACTACTCATCCTAGCTCCTCTATATCATTGTCATCAATTTTGTATGTTCTTCAATTTCCACTTAGCCTAATGTTTACCTATTAGTAAACTCACACAACCACCGAGTTGTTACATTACATTTTAATTTTATCCCTCCTATTGTGTGCTTTAGGGTTGAAATCCGGGCCGCGGATGTGTACAGTGGACTTCATCATCTAGATAGAGGATCAATAAATTACCTTTCAAGCAAGTCATTAATGGTTATGGGAATGGGCCTATGGCCCACTTGTTGCTTTGTGTTTTTAGTCTTGGGATATGCTGGATATAATGTTCATTGTATCAGGGGAATTTTTGTCATATTTGCTTTTTATTACTTAAATATAAGAGAAAGGGGGTGGGAACATGAAACCTTAACCCATCTTTTCTTGTTTCTTTCGTTTTCTTTCCTCTTTCTTTCTTCTCCCTTTTTTTCGCTATGGAAATCTACATGGCATCAAAGCGTGGTTAGAAGCGGTTCGAGCTCCATAATCTTCTCCAATGCACCCCAAGTTGTTGAATTTAACTTTTTGAGATCTTCCAAAAATGTAGGGGACTGATCGGGCCTTAAGGGAAAAGCATGTTATTTTCTGCATCTTTCTTCAAGCACAAGGAAAATGCTCTAAAAAAGAGTGTAGATGACTTGAGGGATAATGAAGGCTTACTGATTTTTCACGAGGTGATGTTTTAAGTTGTTCATTTATGTTGGTTGCATTGTGTAGATGCCGGTTTTGGTTGAATATTCTTACCTGTAAAGTCATGTGCGATGTGGGAATGATTTTGACATGATTTACGTTATTCTGGGCTAAAAAATTCTCTGTTATGTGATTTTGAACTTGTTGTGTGTGGATATTCCTCTGAAATCAATGTTCTTTGTTGTTGTTGAAGTATGTTTATTGTGGAATGTTGTTGAGCCATGAATATTACATATTCCAACCCCAATTCATCACATATATTGCATGGTTTCTATGTTTAAACACCTATCTAATGCATGGTTTTGTGTTTGTAGGAATGAGAGAGTGATTGTGTGAGTTGATGCTTAAAAGACACTTGCTAACCACCTTGAAGAACAAAGAAACAAAGGCTAAAGAGGTGGAGGAAATAGATGAAGAAAGAAGAGAAGGAAAGAAGATGAAAACAAAAGCAATATAGAGGTCCGACCGGTCAAGACCGGTCGGCCATTGCTGCCCCTTTGTAGGAAGCTCGCTGGACCAGCCCACAGATGGGTCAGACTGGTCAAGACCGGTCGGCTATGCACTTTTTGATTTTCGGATTTCAAACAGCAGCTATTCCCTTTTTGGATTTTCGGCCCAGTTCGTGGGGCCCATCTTGATGATTATTGAAAATCCAATCCGTTCGTATTGAAGATTAGCTCGATACTGAAAAAAACCAAGTGGTTTCGTGTCGATCGGAGCTACGGATTGACCATGGCGGTCAAAACAATACGAACTGTCCAGAAAGTTTCCTGATTCTGCTGCTCAACTCTGGAATGGTCCAGGTGGCCCATCATTGATGATATGAAAAATCTTATCTGACCATCTTCTAGACCACATCTATATATAAATAACCACAAAGTTTCAGGTCAAAAGGATATGTGGTTTGATCGTACCGGTTGAAGAAAGATGGACCATGTAGAAAGATTCCAATTGTGCAGATCTTATAAAAAGCCTAGGTGTTCTAATTTTTGCACCCAATTTGGAATTGATTTGGAAAATCTAATCCGTCTATCATCTAGATGAGAAAGGTTTCTACTAGAGTTCCAAATTTGAGATCAATCCGACCTCTGTACACTCTGTAGCGTTGAAAGCAAGATGACTGGTTCTGGAGGTACCCGAATTGCGCGATTTTGAGAGGCAGTCGTTGGTTTGATTGGTGGGCCCATTCAGAAGATAATCTTGAAAATCTAAACCATCTATGAGGAAGATCATGTTACAGGGAAGCTACAAATCAAATTTACAGGCAATCCGATCATTGGTTAAGCCGTACCAAGTGAAACAAAATCTGCTATGTTGCTGTACTATTGCTGCAATATAAAAGGAGGTGTTCTCTTCTCTTCCAAGGTAGTCAAGGACGTGGGAAGCAAGGAGTTCAAGTACTAGGAGGCTTCCTAGCCTCCTATAGCTAGTTTTTCTTCCTTTTCTTAGTTCTAGTTTTAGTTTTTTATGCTTTCTTTTAGTTAACTCTCAGCTAGAGCTGAGAGGTGAATCTTCTTAGTTTTTAATCATGCTTTGATACATTGATTTTGGTTTATGCTTTAAGTATTGAACAATTTATTATGGTTTGAATAAAGTTGATAGTTTTAGATTATTTAGGGAGTTTGTGTACCATGTACATGAGTTCTTGTTGGATTTCTGAGATTAATCAGATTGGTTTATGGGTTGTTGATTGATGGAAGCTTTTGATTTGAGTTCTCCATGGATCAAAACAGTGGAATCTCTATTAGAACTATGATGGAAAGTTCATGTATCTTGTGTAGAATTTGAGATGGTGTTGCTTATTGAAGTTGGTTTAATTAGAGTTCTAATCATTTATCGTAGTCGAATCTAGTGACAGGATTTGATGAAAGCTATGGTTGTGAATCTCAACTAGATTGGAAAGAGGCTTGGCCTATACAATTGAGTGTGCCCAAGGCCTGAGCTTGATTGAGGGAATCAAATTAGTAAACACCCATCTATTTTAGATTATCTGTGTGCTTTGATTGTTATATTACCCGACTGGATATAGATAGAACTTTGATTCTAGTTGTGATAAGATTGAATCATTGGATTGAGCATGGTTAAGACTAGAAGAGGATCCTTGATGCTCTTGTCGCTTTTATTCTCAGATTTTCTCTGTTTTATGTTTAGTTCTTAAAAACCGATTTCCTAAACTTCTTAAATTCTAGTTATTAGGATAGTTGTAATTATTTACCTCTTTCCCTGTGGATCGACCTCGGTCTTACCAAGATTATTACTACATCGCAGCCTTGCACTCGAGGCGAGCGAACAAATGTCTATGGAGCAGTGTAGTTGGTGATTCCTCCTCTCTTGGGAAAATGCATGGACCTTCCTTCAATACACTAATAACCTCTGTCAAGTTGAATGGGAAGAATTATCTTCTATGGGCCAACTCTTTCGAGGTTTTCCTTTTGGTTGCGAAAAGGATCAGTACCTCATGGATCCTAAATTGGAGGAATCTGATCCTAAATACCGACATTGGATGAGCAAGAATGCCCAGATTCGATCTTGGTTATGGAATAGTATGGAGTCTCAAGTTAGCTCTAATCCGGTGTCCTTAAATAAGACAGGTTTTCTGGGCTCTTGCGAGGAGGATGTACTCCTTGTAACAAAATATTTCTCGTGTGTATCAATTATATGAGATCTTTTCTTTTCAAAAGGGGGATAAGCCCCTTCATGAGTACTTTACAAAATTAATTGGAATGTGAAAAGAACTTTCCATATATCATCTATCATGTCGGATGTTATCCTCATAAAGAAGCTTTGGAAGATATGAAAGTAATGAAACTTTTGTCTAGACTATTAAAAGAGTACTAATTGCAAAGGATTAGATTTTGGGAGGAGCTTTTATTCCTTCAGTGGTAGAAGTTTATGCAAGGCTTTAGAGAGTCTCCTTGGCCAGCGAATTCGATAATGTTCATGTTAATGCATCTGAGAAATCCTCATTGACCTCTTCATCCAATTATTTTAGTTCACATAGAGTTTGTGGTGGACATGGTGGGTGTGGTGCTTTTCATGGTAACAAAGGTGATAGATTCCCAGGGGGAAGTAAAGGAGGTTGTGGTAGTTAAGGAGACTGTATGTGTACTCATTGTGGCTTGACAAATCATACCGTAGACTTTTATGAGTTCTTCAAGGAAAAAAAGAAAAGAATAATCAAACACTTGTTGTAGAGGATGCTTCTTCCAATGATAGACCAACTACTCCTGCTTTATCCAATTCTTGTAGTGATCAGATCAGTGTTTCATTATCACGGGAGGAATATGCGTGTTTCCTATCTTCTACTAGCCCTAAATCTAACAATGCTCCATCCACCCCGATGCCACTTTGGCTCAATCAGGTAAAGTATTTTTTTCATCTTCTACCTACTCTTGGATCATCGAATCTAGGGTGTCCGACCATATCTCTGGTAATCGTAGTCTCTTTTCTTTTTTTATTGTGTTTTTATCAAATATGTCATAATTTGAGCCTAATGAGTTGGTACTGTGCAGAATCGTAGTTTACTTTAGCTAATGGTACATTATCTAATGTTATTAGAGTTGGTATTGCACAGCCTAATGCATCAGTCTCCATACCATCAGTTCTATATGCACTCAAGTTTCCATTTAGCCTGCTATCTGTAATTAAAGTAACAATTTCCTTAAACTATTTTGTGTCCTTCTTTCCTTATTGTGTTTCAGGACCTCAAGACAAGCAAGCCGTTTGGTGGAGGTCGTGAGAGGAATGATCCATACTAAGAAAGAGAACTAGTAGGTGCAGCAGTGCTTCCTTTAGATTCGGCAATTCAATGGCATCATCATTTGAGACATCCCTCTCTCCAAAATTTGCAAGCTCTCATCCCATCTCTTCCCAAGAAGTCAAAATTGGAGTGTGAAGCATTCCTGTTGAGTAAACATCATAGAGTTCATTTTCAATCTAGAATTAATTCAAGAAGTGATGTTCCATTTAAATTAGTCCATAAAGATTTATGGGGACCGATCAAGTCCCTAATTTGTTAAGTTTTAGTAACAACATTCTCTTTATTGTTTCCGGATCTACCAGCTTTTCCTATTCCTCTCAAAGTATTTGGTTGTACTTGCTTTGCTCATATATTTATGTCATTATTTATCAGACCTTTTATGCTTATACGCTCTAACAAAATGGGGTGGTTGAGTGCAAAAATAGACATCTGGTAGAAGTGAGTCGAGCCTTGTTACTAGGAATAAATGTTCCACGAATCTTTTGGGGTGATGAAGATTTTACTGCGTGCCATTTCATCAATAGGATGCCTTCATCAATTTTAGATGCAAAACACCATTCTCTATGTTGTTTCCTGATCTACCAGCTTTTCATATTCCTTTCAAAGTGTTTAGTTGTACTTGCTTTGCTCATATATTTGGGTCAAGTCAAGATAAACTCTTGCCTCATTCCATTAAGTATATTTTTTTGGGATATTCTCGTACTCAAAAGGGTTATCAGTGTTATTCCCCAACTCTTAAGAAGCATTTGTGACTGTTAATGTAACCTCCTTTGAATGTATTTCATTCGACGCTAAAGATGAACGTACTATTGAAATCACATCTATGGAAGCTTCCTTGACAAAGAACGGATTAGAAAATTTTAATGTTCAGATGCCACCATCACCACAAAAGTATTTCACACAGACTTATTACAGGAAAAAAGGTAAAAAGACTAGGCATCACAAACTATTCCTCTTGTCTACACAGTTGGCTACTGCACCTACTGAGGTTCTTAGTTCTTTTGAGTCTACTAAGGTTGTTGATGATCTTCCTATTGCGGCTCGGAAAGGTAAACTTTCTTGCATTACTCATCCTATTTCCAACTTTGTCACCTTTACCCATTTGTTCACAAGTTATCGTAAGTTTTCCCTTACCTTGTTTGTTGTATCTATTCCTAAGTCATTCCAGGGGGCATTTAAAAAAAAAAAATTTGAAAACAAGCTGTGAATTAAGAGATGGAAGCCATGTACTCCAACAATACTTGGAAGCAGACTGATCTCTCTTTAGGTAAGACTCTAGTCAAGTGTGGATAGGTCTACACAATTAAGTTCATGTCTAATAGGTCAATTGATTGCTACAAAGCTAGGTTGTTGCCAAGGGATATACTAAGGTTTATAGAGTAGATTATCTTGATACATTTTCTGCAGTGGTGAAGCATAATTCGGTTCAGGTTGTTATATTACTAGCTGCAAATCATGATTGGCCTCCCTTTTAATTAGATGTGAAGAACACGTTCCTGCACGGAGACCTACACAAAGAAGTCTACATGGAGCAACCTCTTGGGTATGTTGCTGAGGGGGAGTTGTCTAAACTATGCAAGTTAAACAAGTTTATATATGGATTGAAGCAATCACCAAGGGCTTGGTTTGAGAAGTTCAATAATGTGGTTGTATCTTTTGGATTAAAAAGAAGTAAACTAGATCACTCGGTCTTCTCAAAGCACTCAACTTTTGGCTATATACTATTGGTTGTGTATGTCGATGACATTATAGTGACTGGTGATAACTTGGAGGGTATTGAAAAGCTGAAGGCATATCTTCAAACTCAGTTCCAAAAAAAAGATCTTAGTCTTCTTTGATATTTTTTAGGCATTGAAGTGGCAAGATCGAAAGTTGAAATAAATTTATGTCAGAGAAAATATACATGTAACTTGTTAAAAGAGACAGGGATGTTGGGTGCCAAACCGGTTGTTATACCAATGGACCCTTAGCTCAAACTAGAAGTTGTAGGAGAATTTTTAGAAGACCCTAGTATCTACAGGAGACTTGTTGGCAAACTCATCTATTTAACCATCACCAGACCTGATATTGCCTTTTCAGTTAGTGTGGTGAGTTAGTTCATGCAAAGTCCGAAGACACCACACCCAACAACAATTATGAGGATCCTCAAGTATTTGAAATGTTTCTCTGGGAAGGGTATCCTATATAGAGTTCATGGTCATCTTCAGATATAGAGAATGCAGGGTCAAGAGATGACAGAAGGTCAACTATGGTTATTGCACCTTCCTAGGCGATAATGTGATTACTTGGAAAAGTAAGAAAAGGAATGTGATTGCCAAGTCAAGTGTTGAAGTTGAATATAGATCAATAGCACATACGACTTGCAAACTTATATGGTTGAAATCTTCTCTCGAAGAATTGGGATTCAAAGTTCAGGTTCCAATGCATCAGTCTTCGTGCTATAAATGCTATATACACTCAAGTTTCCATTTGGCTTTTTATTTGTAAGCAAACTAAAAACTTCCTTGAATTGTTCCGTGTCCTTCTTTCCTTATTGTGTGTTTCAAGACCTCAAGACGGGCAAGCCGATTGGTGGAGGTCATGAGAGGAATGATCCGTACTACTTAGAAAGAGAGCCAGTAGGTGTGGCAGTGCTTCCTTTAGATTCAACAATTTAATGGCATCATCATATGAGAGATCCCTCTCTCCAAAATCTACTGGCTCTCATCCCATCTCTTCCCAAGATGTCAAAATTGGAGTGTGAAGCATGCCAGTTGAGTAAACATCATAAAGTTCATTTTTCATCTAGAATTGATTCAAGAAGTGTTGTTCCATTTAAATTAGTCCATAGTGATGTGTGGAGACTGCTCGAGTACCTAATTTGTTAGGTTTTAGATACTTTGTTATCTTTATTGATAATTACTCTAGGATGGCATGGTTTTATCTAACAAAGCATAGGTCGGAAGTCTTTCATGTATTTCATAATTTTTTAAATGAAATAAAGAATCAATTTGGTGCGAAATTGTGCATGTTTAGGTCAGTTAATGCCCTAGAATTCGTTTCAAAGGATTTTCAAACCTATTTACAAAGTCAGGGCATTATTTACCAGACCTCTTATACTTATACACCCCAACAAAATTGGGTAACTGAGAGTAAGAATAGACATATGGTGGAAGTGAGTCGATCCTTCTTACGAGGAATGAATGTTCCACAGATCTTCTCGGGTGATGTTGTTTATACTACGTGCCATTTGATCAATAGGATGTCTTCGTCAATTTTAGATGCAAAACACCATTCTCTTTGTTGCTTCTTGATCTACCAGTTTTTCTTATTTCTCTCAAAGTGTTTGGTTGTACTTCCTTTACTCATATATTTAGGTCATTATCCACCAGACCTCTTGTGCTCATACATCGTAACAAAACGGGGCGGCTAAGTGCAAAAATAGACATCTGGTGGAAGTGAGTCGAGACTTGTTACTAGGAATGAATGTTCTAAGATCTTCTAGGGTGACGCAAATCTTACTTCGTGTCATTTGATCAACAAAATGCCTTTATCAATTTTAGATGCAAAACACCATTCTCTATGTTGTTTCCTAATCTACCAACTTTTCCTATTCCTCTCAAAGTGTTTGGTTGTACTTGCTTTGCTCATATATTTAGGTCAAACAGAGATAAACTCTTACCTCGTTCCTCTAAGTACACACACACACACACATATTAGATATTCATGTACTAAAAAAGGGTTATCGGTGCTATTCTCCCACTCTTGAGAAGCATTTTATGACTGTTGATGTAACCTTCTTTGAATGTGTTCCATTCTTCGTTAAAGAGGAGCGTACTGTTGAAACCACATCTATGGAAGCTCCCTCGCCTAAGGCATTTCCTTTAGAATTTAATGTTGAGATGCCACCATCACCGTAGAAGTATTTCACACAGACTTATTACAGCAAAAAGGTAAAAAGACCAGGCATTATAGACTATTCCTCTTGCCCACACAGTCAGCTACTGCACCTACTGAGGTTATTAGTTCTTTGGAGTCTACTAAGGTTGTTAATGATCTTCTTTCTGCGGTCCGGAAAGGTAAACATTCTTGTGTTACTCATCCTATTTCCAACTTTGTCACCTTTACCCATTTGTTCACAAGTTATTGTAAGTTTGCCCTTTCCTTGTCTATTGTATCCATTCCTAAGTTAATCCAGGAGGCATTGTCAAATAAAAATTGGAAACGAGCTATGGATGAAGAGATGGAAGCTATGTACTCCAATGATACTTAGAAACTAACTGATCTCTCTTTAGGTAAGTCTACAGTCAAGTGTAGATGGGTCTACACAATTAAATTCCTATCTGATGGGTCAATTGATTGTTACAATGCCAGGTTGTCGCTAAGGGATATACTCAAGGTTATAGAGTAGATTATTTGGATACATTTTCCCCAGTGGTGAACATAATTCGGTTCAAGTTGTTATATCACTATCTGCAAAATCATGATTGGCCTCTCTTTTAACTGGATGTGAAGAACGCGTTCTTGCATGGAGACCTACACAAAGAAGTCTACATGGATCAACCTCTTGGGAATGTTGCTTAGGGGGACTTGTCTAAACTATGCAGGTTGGACAAGTCTACATATGGATTGAAGCAATCACCATGGGCTTGGTTTGAGAAGTTTAATAGTGTGGTTGTATCTTTTAGATTAAAAAATAATAATAAAGTAAATCACTCAGTTTTCTCAAAGCGCTCGACCTCTGGCTATATACTATTAGTTGTGTATGTCAATGACATTATAGTGACTGATGATGACTTGGAGGGTATTAAAAAGCTGAAGGCATATCTTCAAACTCAATTTCAAATCAAAGATCTTGGTCTTCTTTGATATTTTTTAGGCATTGAAGTGGCAAAATTGAAAGTTGGAATAAATCTATATCAGAGAAAATATACTTGTAACTTGTTAAAAGAGACAGGGATGTTGGGTGCCAAACTGGTTGATACATCAATGGACCCTTATCTCAAACTAAAAGTTGAAGGAGAATTGTTAGAAGACCCTAGTATGTATAGGAGACTTGTTGGCAAACTCATCTATTTGACCATCACCAAACCTGATATTGCCTTTTTAGTCAATGTGGTGAGTTAGTTCATGCAAAGTCCGAAGACACCACACCTAAAAGCCGTTATGAGGATCCTAAAGTATTTGAAATGTTTTCCTGGGAAGGGTATGCTGTATAGAGTTCATGGTCATCTTCAAATGGCCGGTTATTCAGATGCAAAGTATGCAGGGTCGAGACATGACAGAAGGCAAACTATTGTTGTTGTACCGTCCTAGGGGGTAATGTGGTTACTTGGAAAAGTAAGACATGGAATGTGGTTGCCATGTCAAGTGTTGAAGTTGAATATAGGTCAATGGCACATATGGCTTACAAACTTATATGGTTGAAATCTCTTCTCAAGGAATTAGGATTCAAAGTTCAGGTTCCAATGTCTTTACATTGAAACAATTAAACCGCGATACATATCGCCAATAACCCTGTGTTGCATGAGATAACGAAGCATATAAAAGTCGATTGCCATTTCATTCAAGATAAGATATTTCAGGGACAGATTCACATACTTTATATTTCATCGCATGATCAAATCACAAATCTATTCACCAAAGGCTCTTGGAAAATCTCAGTTCAACAAACTTGTTTCAAAGTTGGGCATGTATGACATCTATGCTTCAGCTTGAGGGAGAGTGTTAATGGTTATGGGTAGGGCCAACAACCCACTCGTTGGTTAGTGTTTTTAGTCTGGGGATATGCTAGACATAATGTTTATTGTATCAGGGGCATTTTTGTCCTATTTTCTTTTTATTACTTAAATGTAAGAGAAACGGGGTGGGAGCATGAAATCCTAACCAATCTTTCTTCTCTCTTTCTTCTCTTTTTGATCTCTATGCAAATCTACACAAGTACCTGCCCCTATCAATGGCATGGTTAGCCAGGTCACTTGTCACTAAATAATTTGAAGAGATCTTCCGTTGTTGTCCCATCCTTGAATGAAGCCTATGCAAGAATTCAAAGGGGGTCTCTCGGGCCGTCTCTACTAATGGTGGAGGTGACAAGTCTGCTCTTGTTACCTCAATTAGCAATGCCGACAAGAATCATGAAGTATGCAGTGGTTGTGCTTGTGGCTATGAGACAAGGTGAGGCGGACTGTGGAAGTGCTCACATTGGGGTTTCAAACTTTCAATAATCATATCGTTTAAACTTGTCATGATAAACCATCATGGGCCAACCATGCATGTATCTCTAAAGAAGCAATGAATGATGTTTGATGTTGGTCCTATCTCCTCTCAACAGTCACAAAGTACTAATGGTGACTCAGTTACTCTCACTTGTAATGACTAATGAATACTTTTTAAGTCATTAAAAGGCAAGTAAACTTCCAAAGAATGCTCCTTCCTTTTCCTCTGCTGCCACGTCCGTGAACACAGGTATATAGTTCGTCCTGCTTTCCAATAGCTAGCACTGTGGATAATTGACCAGGGAGCATTTACTCATGTGGCTCAAGGTTCTTGTGTTTCCTTTTCTTAAGAAATCAGTTTTGAATGCTTCTATTACCATAGTTGATGGATAATTCTTGTGAATCAGGATGGATGGAGTTCTTGAAGAGTTAGAATCTTTGCCTTCAAATCTTACAGATGTATCCTACCACAATCTTAGTGCCATTGGCACAATTTCAAGTGTGTAGTTCCATGAGAAGAACCAAAACACATAAACAGTGATTAGCATTTCTATTGTAAGGTTGATATGAAGTGTGTCTAAGTTTTTACTTAGTGAATAAAAGTGGACATCTATTAACTAAATATCTATTGAGAGGTACAGTAGTACAAATTCCTCTAGAGATCAACTCAGCTTGCAACCCAGGAAAATTGGGTTTCCTAACAAAATACTAGGAATAGTCAACTTTCTTAGAGTGCACATTTAACCTAGAAGGTGAAGAAAGGTATTGATGACATTTTTATGCACTGGCATTTCTATATCATTGTTCAGTTTCGGAGTGTACAGTATACATATCTATGTTTATGTCGCTTTTAATTGATATCTTTTCATGGGTCATCTATTAATGAGTTTAATTGGCTATGATAATGTCACAGCCAGCCATATTTTTTCGCAGGTTACCTATCCATTTATTAACATCATACAGCTGGTTTTTAGCCTTCTAAAAGGTTCATATTTCCCTAAAAGTTCTACAAGGTGATGGCATTTGGTTTCAACCTTTTTAGCATTAGCCCACCAAAATATATAATTATCTTATATTGGATCCACAAAGCTAATCTCTATCCATTTTGAATCACCAATTTGATTCTTCATGTTCGCATGTATGCAATCCGACAGTACTTTCAAACCGAGAAAAGGCTATGGTAGCAAGCATGCATAGCTTCCCAATAATGAGAAGAAACCATAGAAGTCAATCCAATAAGGACAGCGCTCAAATGCCAGAACAATATGAAAATAGAGAAACTCTACATTTCATGGTAGTGATTGAAAAGAGTGTCATATGGTCATCAATTGAATCAAAATTGCACTGCATCATTGAGAATCATCTCAAAGACTTACCCTGCAGGAAACTGGAGAAGATTGATGCAAAACTTTTTGATGTCATCTGATGATTCAGGAGTGGCGTCGGCTGCAATCTTTGCAATTTCACTACATATCTGTGGAGCAGGTAAATCAGAAACATGATACTCGAAGGAAAGACTCAAAGAACATAAAAAATTATATATATGGGTTGAAACATTACAGTAATCAAGCGTGACAGAACGATATAATCCAGCTCCTTTCTATAAGCATCCATCAAAGAAAGCAAAGAAGAGAATGTCTGCTTACAAGCCATGCACAAGGCATACGAATCATCCAAAATGCCTGAAATTGAGAACAGTATGAATGCAAGTTAGTCTGTCAAGTAAAAGAAAAAAGTGAAAAAAAGAAGAAGGTGAACACAGCCATATTACCAAATTTATCTGTTGCAGACAAACATCTGGCCTCTATCGCGTATCTAAGTCTGGCTGCCAGCTGATCATCATATTTCACCCGATAGAAACCTGTCTGGTCAACGTTAATTTTATACCAAAAATGTTCTGGATTTTTCTGATCCCCTTCCCCTTGGTTCCATTCTTCTGTCAAGCTTTCATTGGGAGAACCCACGAACTCCAATATCTCTAACTTGTCAGATTTAGTTTGCAAAAGGAAATTCTTGCTGGTAACATATGAACCAACACATAGTATAATGGGAACAATCCACTGTCCATCCCCGAGGACTCCACTTGACAGGAATTGTGACTGCAATAGATAAAACTAACTTAGAAGGAGGGGAGTACAAACAGATGAAAAGAAAAAGGAGTTACAATAAAATTGCCTGAAACCACACAACGAATCATGATGCATGTTGTGGGAAGAATACGAGCTGACCTCTACACCACCGGGGTGAGAATACGAGCTGACCTGAAGATCGGATCCAGTTCAGCTCGCATATTTCATAACCGATCTGATCACAGACGGAATAGCTCTTATGGGGCGCCGGGTCTGACCAACCCGACCCAAGGAAGAGAAGCAGCCTTCAGAAACGACATCACCAGGTCGACCGCCTTGCGACCTGATTTGGTTTCCGCAAACCTCTAAGTTTGTGCGTGATAAGGGGAAGAAAATCCGGAAGATCTTTAACCAACTCGCCGAAAGATCCTCGAAGATCACGGGACAGCTCCTAAAATCCCAAAGATCCGGGGATCCATCCCCTAAGATCATGGCTTCAAAAGGGAATACGACTCTGCAACCTAGGTCTATAAATAGACACGTCTTCTTCTTTATTGAGGTACGAAAAAACATAGACTAAAAAGAAAAAGGTAGAGATTCAATCTTGGGAGATCTCACTAACTTAAGCTTCGGAGGGCTAACGGCTGGGCCCCAGCCACCCCCCTTAGTTTTCCTTTTGTTCTACAGGATCCAACTATTTGTCAAGAAGGAGATCTGCGGCATCCATCCATCAGTTTCAAAGAGTCTTCACCATCGTCTGTTGACGAATTTACAGCATCAACAATGCATATTGAACAAGACACTTCCATGTTTATGCAGGCTAAACAACTGAAAAATGCAGAGGAAAACATTGTGCTAGAATAATCATATAAACATGCTGTCAGCATCATCATCTTTCAAAAGCTAAAAAAGGAAATAAAGAAAAATGTTTTCAGCAACACAGGATTATTTATGGGCATTATAAGCACAATTAATGAGGTGTCACCCAATCGAAACAGTAAGGTGATGGGCGGTGGGTAAATGCTTTCTATCTTTTTGTTTCTATTGTTATATTTATTGATCTTTCTGCTAGGCTGGATGTTTTCTGAAGAAAATGAAGACCACTTTGATGTACTTTACAGTAAGGACCTGTTTAGACACACTTGTTTGAAAAGGGGTCTCACACCTGCTTTTTAGGCGACTTGCGAGAACCAATTTCCTTCATCGAGTCAGCATTTTAGTACCTAATTTGACAAGCGGGATAGTGAAATAGGGTTTGCAAAGTGCAACCAAGCAAACATAAAAAACCACAGTTTGGCTCAGAAGGGAGTTTATGCTTCAAATTCCTTTGGAGGGTGTGTCCAAAGGGTCCCAAGTATGTTATCAGTCTCTATGATACCCTGATACTAGTATATGCTAACATATCATGTCAAGACACCATAATATGATACCGACACTGGATACTGTAGGATACTTGTCAGAAATGTTTTACCAAAATCCTATCATATTAGGTAAAAAACACCTCCTTTATTGGTAAATCAAAGCCACCTTTACATCTCCAGTTTGTTTGCTGAATTTAAAATTTTGTTTGGCAAGATAGACCTGGACCATTGGTCCTCACCATTAAAGGGTCGAAACAAGCCACACAGCTTGAGTCTGTACTCCTCCAACTGAACCATCTTATGGAGTTTGTCCCATCATGGACTTCTTAAATTATCGCCACTAGCAATATCGTTTGTTCATATTTATCAATATTTGTCATCCTTCCCAGATCTCCTCAGCACTCAAGTGTGTCATTCCATGATCTCCCATGAAGTGTCATCTCTCCATCATCTTTGTAAACACTAATTGCGGTGTTCCCTCCACTATGACCAAGATAGAGTACTTTTATGCCTTTTGTTTTCTTTTTGTGAAGAACGAAGAAAATAAGGGAAGAGCTTCTCCTTTAGTTCCGATTTCTCATGTGTGTGGTGTGTCAAACATATAAAAATCTAATAAGGAGAGACCCTAAATATTCATCAGACAAAATTAGGCCTATGAAAGAGCTCAGCTATCAAATTATTAGATCCTTGATCCTTCTACTTTGCAATTAATTCAAAAGATCATAATCGAGAAATACATCTGGAAGATACATATTTATAAAATTGGATAATAAGAGTCCAATCCTGTGGGACATTTCAAGGTGATGCAGTCTAATACAAAAGCTGAACATGGGACGTGCTTGAAAAAGAAGCAGCCACGGAATACAAACGATGTCAAGATGATCCATAAGAAAGGCCCAAAGATGCTCAATTGCTCATACAACATTTCACTGTTGAAGAGATTGCTGCATCTAAGTTAGCTATTTGCATCAGCAAACTAAGAGACTGCAGCATCTAAGTTAGCTATTACACCTACAAACTTTGTTATCAAGTTTTACAGATGTCTTTGCTGATCTCATTGAGTTAACATTACCTAGGATTGAACACTTTGTTATCATAGATCTCATGATGACACAAGACAATGGGCCTATCAATGTGATGCAGAATGAAACGAAAGTGGAAAGGCATAACAACGAATAATTAAATTAAAACTACTCAAATCACATGTGCGGAAGTTCAATTAGGCAAGAATTCATGCACCACAACCATAAACCACATGCATGTAATGAAGGAACTACAAAATCTCAAAGGCCGGGACCCATAGAAGGTAGAACTTCCATGTCCAAGCATAGGGTTAATTCTAAAATCAAAGGAAGGGATTCTAGGGTTCCTAGGGTATGACTGAAATTACGGATTGATGAGAATTAGGGTTAGGGTTAGGGTTAGGGTTAGGGTTTGGGTGATTTGGGAATTAGTGATTTAGGGATTTAAGGTCATGGGAAGGCTGAAATTAAGGTTTGGGTATAAGGGGATGGTTGGATTTGAAAATGATGTGAGATTAGGTTAGGTTTGAAGGATTCAGATGGGAAAAAGTTGGGGCTTTGGGAAAAAATGAAGTTTAAGGTCACGTGGGCCTATGCTGAATCAAAAGGGATTTAAGGATTGAAGGGTTGTGGCTATGGATTCAAGAGAAGATTAAAAAGTCTTCAAACAGATGAAAAATAGCAACCATAAATACCTGAATTTGTAGAGAAGAAGAAGAGAAGATGTCCTTGGAAGTGTCCACCACCAAGTTAAGTTTCTAACCCTTCCACAAATGGATTGGAAGGGAGGGTTTCCTCACAAACCCTAAAAAAAAAATGGAGGAGGAGTTTTCAAGAGAGAACAAGCTTCCAAGCTCTTTCTTTTTCTTTGCTCCAAAAACCAAGTTAGGGTTGGACGTCCCCTCCCCCCCTATATTAAAAAAAAATAAAAATTACAAATATGCCCCAATTTAATGTTCCATGGGCCAAACTCAAAGTAAAATATCCAAAGCAAAAAAAAGAAGATCCAAACCATCCAGCATATCCTAAAAATAACATAAAATGAAATAAAATAAAAATCAGGGTCCATGCGGCCCAGATTTGGAAGATCTGATGGTCTGATGGCCCGATCAAGATGGTCCAACGGTCAGATGGACCCAAAACTAAAATCATATGGCTAAAAACTCCTAAGGAACCCACATGCATAATCCCAAAGCGAGGTCTTCCTCATGCACATCCAATGCATGTGGGGTTTTCAAAATGGCCTTGTGGGCTCCGTCTGGAAGTCGTTGTCCATCCATAAAGAAAATCGTGCTGATGCAGGTAGTTGCGGCAGGTAGTTGCCTCCGCCTCTGGTACACTCGAGTAGGTCCTCTGATGTCTTCATCACATGATCACCAATTCTTACCCAAACACAACCCAACAAGTAGTCCCCTTTAGAGAGAAACTATTGGAGAGCCAATTGAGATGGTTTGGGCATATGCTAAGAAGAAAGGAATGGTTTCAGTAAGTAAAGGGAACTTCACTAGAGTGGAAACACTTGAAAGGAGAATGAGAGGAAAGCTTAAGAGGATTTGGATGGAAGTCATGAGAAGGGATATGACAACTTTCTCACTTACCGAAGACAAAGGAACTTTTGGAAAAATTGAATTTATAAAGCTAACCCAAAATAGCTCGAACAATGCTATGTTAATAATGATGACAAAAGAAATGTCAAAGAGAGAAGACACTAGTCGGAAGTCGTGATCGCTCAAGTGCTATTTTAACAAACCACCTACTCCATTTTATCCCATTCACACTGGTGACATTATCTCTGTCTAGCTCCAAGGAGGAAACCCTCACAAAAGAAACCAATAGATTGAAACACCTGACCCTAAGGGGATTATCAACCAATCCAGATGGCAGCAACTACAACACAATTAACAGGCACCCCCAATCTACAAATTCAGTCCAATCGCACTTATTTAGCAAGGGCATCGGCCTCACTGTTAGCATATCTAGGAATGCAGGTGAAAGAGAAGGCATGATCAACACGAAGATTACTAATCTCTTTTATCATGTTTGTTGATCTCTAGGGATATGAAATACAATCCTCCTCTCTCCCACGAAATTGCGTTCAAGGAAACTCCTTCGATGGACATTGGGAAGAGATTATTCTTAGTAATCAGCTTTAGCATCTGCAACAGAGCCACTGCCTCTACCCAATTCAACTCTGAAATCCCAACCGGCCCTGAAAACTAAATCACGGTTCATCTGGCACTGTCGCAAACCAGCTCGCCCATCCAGGCCAGTCCATAGTTCCCAAATGAGCGGCTGTCGAAGTTAATTTTTTTAGCCAGGCTATGGGGGCATCCAAGATGCGACCACCCTTCTATTGTGCGGGGCACAACTAAGAATTTCCTCCCAATTTCTAAACGGAATAGAGAAGGAGAACCCACTGAACATAGGGCCAGCGTTCGCACAGCTAAGCACCTACCTAATAATCTTGTTCAGCACTTGATTCCCATTGCAAGTCTTGTCCTCACATATACTTGAATTTCTTTCCAACCATGGTGTGCCGTAACGGCTGTTACAGAGCTGTAAAAGCCATTATGTAAACGTAATGTCGGCAACCATTACACGTTACGGGGTCATAGCGACTGTAATGACCATTATGGAAAAAATGATATGTAACAGCTACGCCCCCTCTAAAGGCTATAACAGCTCCGTAACGGTTCAATACGGGGCAGATACAGGTTTTTTGGGTTCCCTTTAATTATAAAAAAAAAAAAAAAAAAACAGACCGCAACAGTTGTTACAGCCCGTATCGTAAAGGTAACGATGGTGGCCATTACGGCCACCATTACCATTAAGGAATATCTTGTTTCCAACCATATAAGCCACATCACAGAAGGGGTAGACATGGTCCCCAATAACTGACCAAGGGGGTCCATTGATGATGCAACCCAGCTGCCCAGCAAGTCACACATAGAGAGAGGGAAAACCCAACACATGTTAAATTTGGTGAGGATAGAGCTCAATATTCTTGCTACAAAGGGACAGTGCACTAGCAGATGATCACAAATTCTTCACGGGAACAACATTGCAGGAAGCCGTTTGGCAAGGCCAACCCCCTATTCTTAAGATGGTCCATGGTTAGTAACTTGTCCTCTCATGCTGACTAGGCCCACCTCCTAGTATCTCTAAATTCTTTCATTTGGTTGCTGACAAGTGTATCTTGTTCGCTGCTGCAAAAAAAAAAAAAAAAAAAAAAAAAAAAGCAAAGAAAAGAGAAAGAAAAAAAAGACATGTACCTTGAACTTGGGGATTTCATATGCATACACGTAAGGAAGGGATCGTTTTATGTCCATTTACAGAACTAGTTTATTAATCAAATGCAGATGGCCATCAGTTCATCTATTTGAGCTTCTAGGTTACTAGAATGCATCTAAGATCATGTATGAATCATCAAAACTTACACGATAGCCAAGAAGCATAGGACGATGTAAATATTTAAGCAGGGTTTTGAAACTTAAGTAGAAATAGTACAACACTCATCACATTGTCGGGAGACAACAACATTTTAATACGGCTACTGTCATTATGAATAATCAAAACTTAAAAGATAGCCAACAAGCATAGGACGATGTGAATGTTTAAGCAGGTTTTTGAAACTTAACTAGAAATAGTACAACACTCATCATATTGCAGGGAGACAGCAACATTTTAGTACAGCTACTATCATTTTATGAATTGACCAATACAATAAACAAGCAGTGTTCGAAGTTTCGGTATTGCTGCAAGTTTCGCTAGTCGGGGATACAGAAACAATATCGATATCGTCGATAATATCGCTGACAACCGAAAATGTGGGGAAAATGGGAAAAATGGTGGAATTTTTTAGTGAAACCTCGGGAGATGCTAAAATACACATATTTGCATATTTAGGAATTAAAAAATTGCAAAAAGAATGCATACATAATACGTTTATATTTAATGGGGGCCTAAAAGCATGTGCTGCTGTAAGAAATCAGTCCAACCATCCCATCTATCCATCTGATATCTGACCTTCCATTCAAACATCCATTGATATTTCAGAATATCGTCAACACATGATATTTCCCAACAAATCGTCAACAACTGAAAAAGAAACTAAAGATTGTGGTCTCGTTATTGCCATGTTGCGATAATGATAATATTGTGATATTATCGATATTATAAATATTACTGTGATATTATCAGTATTATTGTTGAAAAATTGAACGTTACATACAAGTACAACCACGCACCCATAAAAAAATATGAAATGGGAATTTTTTAATGTACAAATTTTTGGCAATATTGATACATTGGCGATATCATTGAAATATTGTAGATACATTGACGATACAAGCGACACCTGAAATTTACACAGTAAAAGATATTGGCGATACATTGGTGGTATCAATGCATTGGCAATACAAACGACACCTGAAATTTACACAGTTGAAAATATTGATGATATCGATACATTGGTGATATTTAGTGATACATTGCCGATACCTAGAATTTTTTATACTGTCAGTGTTATCGGTATCGCTACCAGCGTTATCGGTATCGCTGAGCCAGAGATAGAGATAATATCGGGGATATTTCGATAATATTGGAGATAACTCGAACACTGTAAACAAGAAATCAAAGAACAAACCTGCTCAAATTCCAAGTTGTTATCATTGATTTTTACTTCGACAACTGGATATCCTTTTTGCTTTGTCCATGAATTCATTAGCATGGTCACTGGTTCACCAGATTCCTCCTCAAGAACAGCCCATAAGTCTTCTGTCTTTGCATTTGAGCAAGCATATCTTTTTATATATGACGCCAATGATCTCTAGTTAAATGTAAACACAATATATGTGAAGCATCATGAGAGCAGGTTCATAAATATGAGATACCATTTCAAATATAATAGTGCCAAAGAAAAAATTATTTAAACGATGTAATTAGCAAAACAAAAAAAAGTTAAATACATCATGCATATGAACATTTTTTGTATTGTTGATATCATTACAAAATTAGTCAACTAACAAGTTCAGTCATTCAACTTTCTGAGATCATCATTACAGTGATCTAGGATTCCCACTCAAGTAGGTGCACCATACACGGATATATGTCAAGCCCAACTTGCACATTCAACCTCAATTTCCCAATCATGTTGGTGAAGAAATCTGCTAAATAATAATCTATCTCTACATATAGAATCTGTGAACCAGTACATGGCTGTTACTCACCCCACCACCAAAAAAAAAAAAGGCATCACCACCATATCATAACCTATATCCAAAACAATGCTTCTTGTTTAGCAAGATGTACAAACCATGGGTTGTTTTCTATGAGTGGATGTTCATACCCTGTCTAAATTAAAATGAGAGCATAAATTGGACTCTCCATCTTGTAAGATCAGGATGCTATTACCAAAAGGATAGTGACTTCTCCTGCTTAAAATAAGCAATTATAATTTTTTCAAGGGACTATCAGTTCAGTTCCTTTCTCAGGAAAAAGGTTTTGAATAGAGGAACAGTTTATTTAAGGAATACGATATTTGTGCCAGAGAAGTATTGGCCTCCAACCCATCCCAAAACAAATACATATTCAAAATTACACATATTAAGAGACATGATATGAATTTTTTGCCAAGAAAACAGAAACACACGTGCAAACACTCATAATAATTATCATAGTCTTTTCTGAGGTATCTGGGATCAGCTTTAAGAATCATGTTTTTCTTTTTCGAAAGATTTTTTAAGAAATCATGTTTCAACAAACAAAATTCGAAATAATTCTTATGATTTACGTGCAAAGTTATGACTGGCTGCCCACCTGACTTCAACCCTCCCTTACCTAGTTGGAACCAGCTGGTTCATTACTACTAATCACAGCTTCCCTATAGCTGCGACGATGATGTGATGATGATGAAGAAAGCGTGTGTGACGGGTGGCCAACATGCAATGTTCTTCCATAAGGAAGAAATTATATTTTTGTATCCAGCAAAAATTCTCATGTTTTCCAAGAAATTCATGAATTATTCATAATTCATAAAAGAACATCCAAATAGTTGGTCAAATATTAATATTTATGAATGAAAAAAGAAAAAAAAGCAAGACCCAAAATGATTCTGCCAAAAATCTTTTTCTATTCACATTGAAAAAAATATATTATGATGATTTAGAGATTTTTCCACACGCCCCACCCAATATTGCACAAATTCATTTTTTCCTTATTTATGGAAATTTTCCTTCTCAATTTTTGCATCACCTTATTTTCCCAAAATACAAACTTTTCAACCATGCAATCTCCACAAAAAGAAAAGAAAAGAAAAGAAAAGAAAAAAACAGCATGTTCCTTTGTTTTGTAATTAACAGTATAGTAACCATGAGTTTAATTTAATGACTAAATGCTCCAAACTATGTTTAATGGATGGCCTCCAAACGAAAAGAACTGGAAAGAAAATAGTGAATTGGTAGTGTATCGATCCATGAATACCACCTAGTCATAAATCGCTAAACGTTTAATGTTCTTATCGAGACAATGTGGGAATTGTTTTCCATAGAAATCTTGCAACATTCTAGAAGAGCAATTCAAGCAGACAATAAAGAAGTTGATTGCAAAATATTCTTCCTTGATGGTTCACCAGATACTAGATGTGCACCTGCGAAGAATGTATTTGCCGGATTTAAACAAAAATGTACATGGAAATGGAAGGAGATTCTTTCTTTTATGTTACATCTGATATGAACTAAGGGAGATTCCTTCATCTATATCACATCTGATATGAACTAAGGACTAAAGTATTAGAAGGTTTAATCCCTACTTCCCTAGCAAGCAATATAGACCGTACAATAAACGAAAATCATCCACCACCTTTCGAAGACAGGAGGCAAAACGTTACTGCCTCACCATGAAATTACTCACGGTTGATTCATCAAGCTGCCTTTCTTCCCAAACCTGAAGAAAGGTAGAATTGACAGTGATCTAGACAAACATGAAAGAGGGTGATATAAACTCTCCTTTTATGGTTTTCTCAAAGAAGATATTCTTGATGCATTTTGAAGGCTTTACGGTGGAGCTTTTGCCCCTCTACTGATGTAGCACATTAAATCAAGCATCGACCATCGTATTGACGCAGGACAACTAACCACTTGCTTTAAAAGCTCGAACTGATAGAGCGTGGAGAATCAATCCCTTTATCTCATAGCCCCAGGCTCCTGCTTCACACAGGCCAGGCCCTCAGCCGAACCCTCCTTCGTGGGCCCCACTTCACATGGGTTTGCATCACACTAGCCACCTGCTTCACACAGGTGGGGCCTGCCTCACACGAGCCACCCGCCTCAAGTGTGTCCCCGCTTCACACAGGCTACCCCACTCGAGCCCATTGTGCAGATGCCCCTGCATTATGTATGGTCCTATAAAGCCCATTGGAACTAAAAACATACCCAACAGAGCATAAATTGTATGATCCCAAGGTTTCGCCAATAAACATTCATATTTCACATCAAGAAATTTCCAAACTTAACATCCTCAGAATCGGTGATAGGTTGTAAAATTGCAAAATAGGTTCTTTTAGCCAACTGTTGAATATATTAATGTTTTGGGAATACTTCTGCTGAGATCAGTCCTTCAGTTTCTAGTTTGAGATAATTTGGTGGCTATTGACTGGTTAAGTGACGGAATCAATGAAGTATGAACAACATCATTTCCTCCCATTATGTTCTAAGACAATTGTTATTGGTTCAGGTAATGGGAGGGAAGGACTGTGACACTGTACAACTGAATAGGGCTCCTCTTGTACTTGGTCTAAATTTCTATGAAATAGGTTATGGATTATGTGCATAAGAGAAATGAGATATTTGATAGCTTTGGCATTTGTTTTACATAACAAGTCATGCATTTCATGGGTTTAGATGATAAACTAAGAAGATTATTGTCCAATGTTGGAAGTAATTCATATTGCTTGAAAGAGGGAGGGATTGGTCTGGATACAAGTCTTCGAATTCTAACCATGGAATCCATGTTCCATAACCGTATCAAGAGAGGTCTGGTAGAACGGAAGTTTTGTCATTTGGTGTTACCTGTGCTTTATTGGTTGAAAAGAATATGAATTCAAAAAGAAAAATGTTAATCTTCTCTAAATGCTACCACTTTGATAAGCAGAAGGTTTTCCTCCAATTTTTAAGGGAACTAACTTATGCGTTAGAAAGGCTTAATCATATGACGCTCTTGGCGACCGAAGGTGAATGTTAATGAAAGAAATTCATACCAATTATCCATGCTTATGGGGTCATCTATACCAAAAGGCTTAAAGAGGCTAGGGCCTGTCAGCTGAAATTATATAGTTTAAGTTGAATTAGCCAAGCACGTACCTATGAACTCTTCTATGATGCATCAAAATTTAAAGCAGATCTTGCCTCCAAGCATCTGCCTAGGAACTCCTCTGTGGTACATCAAAATTTAAAACAGATCTTGCCTCCTAAAGGACAATTCCTCTGGTACAGATTATGAGACACTAGATCAGGTTCTACTATTATGCACCTTCTCCACTGTACTCATCAACAACATGCTCAATTATGTGGAGCCGCTCCCTCCCATTCCCCCCTATCCTGATGATTGTAGTTAACAACAGTCAAATTATCTTAGTGTTAACATAGGTTCCTGTTTATGACATCTCAAGGTCCAAAAGAGGTGAGCATTTTTTTTTTCCAACAAGATCTTGCTCCCTTTCTTTGCCTCCAATAGGACAAGAATTGTCTTATGCACTAGTAATTAGTACAAAATGACATATTTTAACATGATCTCAGTCAAGAATTATCTTATCTTATGATGTCTAGTAATTAGTAATAAGGCATGGAAACATCATCTCCCTCTATCCCTCTTACCTTATAAATCAATTAGAGGGCCTAATACATTTACCATTGACAAATGATGCCCCCTAAGGAAATAGAGTCAACAGACCTATTGAACAATTTGGAATAATGGAAACATAAAAAACCAAATGTCTCAACCTGAAAGCGTTCAGCACCAAGATAACTCTGCAACATCCGAATCACTGAGGCTCCTTTCATGTAGGCTATTGCATCGGAAATTTCATCAATTTCATGAGTATGGTTTATCTCCACCTGAAAAATAAACTCTATAGTTATAAACAAGATCAAACAATAGCAACCTCAAAATGAATTGCAGACCCTAGAGTCAACGAAACAGGTAGGCACTCAATAGAAGACAAGGAAAGCCAAAGCAGAGAGTACTTGTCACAATGTGAAACATATCAAGAATGACGTAGAAATGAGAAAAGATAAAAAGCAGGAGCCTCATCCGATAGCATGACCCCCCATGGTCCATCTATGCTGTAGATAGAGGGGTGTGAGTCGTGTGACAAAGTGTTCCCTGCCCATCTGTGTTCGAATCCTGATCCCAGAAGCCCTCCATTCTAAACTCCATAATTGGTATGATATGGCATCACTCAAAGTATTATGACTAAAAAGATCCTTTCGCTCATCGCCCTTTCGCCTACTTGTGTTACTATGGTAACCCATCATGCTTTGCAACCATCAGATTGACCCAACCGTCATCTTGAAAAAGTGCACGCTATGCTTATCTCTATTTTTAGCCAACTCCAATTAGTTGTGATAAGGCTTAGATGATGTTGCACACGCGCACGCGCGCACACACACACGTGTATGTGTGTGTGTTTGTGTGTAATCGTTCTCTTATTCAAGGAACTCACCCTTTTATAATAATGTGGGCCCCAAAATTTTGGTGATGGAATTTGTGGGTTTCATTCTTTGAGATGGTCCTTATGTGGAATGCATTGTTACTCTCAAATCTCATAGACCCATGGAGAGCTGATTTTTTAGGCTAGGGGACACACTTCATGGAAATGGAATTGAGGACCCACTAGGCATGTACCGGTCCTTGTGGGGCTCACATATGTGCCATCCACATGGACACCAAATATAAGTATATGCATTGTGTATAAAACAAGTGAGCAGAAGGAACAATAGGATCGTTTAATACTGATACTACAATAGATTAATGTGATTGGACAGTTTCTAAGATAGGGGGTCCAACCATAATTGTAATGGATCCTCATTCACACCCCTAGCTCCAACAATGTAACTGGGCTGTTGAGGGTAGACCACTCATAATGAACAAACAAGCCTCATAGTTGGAAATTCTATTTCCTCTAGTTTCTTTCCTCTCTTCAGTTTTCCCTATAGGGCATGTGTCCATGAAGGGAGAGGCGAAGCCTCCCTCAATGTAGAAGGTGAGTGTGTGTGTTCTCTATTTGGAGATGGCCAGTTAGAGTCATCTACCAACATGGGCCATAATCTCAATCAAATATTACCAATGAAATTCATGTTGTTTACAATTTTTTTTATGTTTTTGCTAAATGCACTTGGTAGTCATTGCATTATTTACTAAATCTAATGCACTATTTCTTGTCATCCTGCTCTGATCTTTAGTTGTGGGCCTATTCTCTTGTAGATTTGGTTGTAGCTGTTATTAATATTCAGACTACTATTAGCTGTGTGTTTCATCTTCAATAATTACTTAGTGACAAAATTACCGTACACTCTCTATGTAGAGTTGCTGATAGACTCATCATCCTCATCATCATCTAAGCCTTATCCCAACTAATTGGGGTCGGCTACATGAATCCTCTTCCGCTGTTCCACTCTATCAATTGCCTTAACTACAGTTAGACTATTGGTCATCTTTTCTTGCTATCTCCACCCATGTCCTTTTGGGCATTCTCTTTACTCTTTTAGAGATTTCAACTCGTACTAACTCACTGCTTCTAATTGGCACAATTATTGGTCTCCATTGTACATGACCAAACCATCAAAGTCTACCTTCCCTCGTCTTTTACCTATTGGTGCTACTTCTAACTACTCTCAATTGCATTCATTTCTATTCTACCCTTCCTTGTCTTGCCACTCATTCATCTCAACATCCTCAGTTCAACTACACTCATCCTATGGGCGCGTTGTTCTTTAACTGGCCCAACATTCTATCCCATAAAGCATGGCTGGTCTTATAGCCATCCTATAAAATTTCCCTTTCAGTTTGAGTAGTACATGACGATCACATAAAACTCCAGAGGAACATCTCCATTTCTTCCACCTCACTTGAATTATATGGGCAACATCCTTCTCAATCTCTCCACTCCCATGAATTATCAATCCAAGATATCAAAAGTGGTCATTTTGAAAACTTCCTCGTCACCAATCTTTACTAATTCCTTGTTCCCACTCCGTTTTAGACCTACTAATTTTAAATCATTTAGATTCTAAACACCACTCCATAAATCTTGGGATTACTTTATGAAAAGTGGAGCTTGATTGACTTTTTCCATGATGGATTAAGTTCAAACATGCGTCAATTTGTCCAAATGATGTCTAATGGTGAGTTTTTGAACAAAGCACCCGATGATGCTTGGGATTACTTTAATATGCTAGCAGAGAATGCCCAATCTTGGAACATCTCCAATCCGACTAGTGATCCCAAGTCAACCCCAAGAGAGAAAGGGGTACATGTATTAGATAGGGAGGATGATTTTAAACACAAAGATGGCGGGTCTTGCAAAGAAGGTTGAGGCCATAGAATTGACGAGTGTTAACATGATAACCACCGATGAGGTCGTTGAGAGTGTATGTGGTATTTGTGAGAGTGATGTTCACTTAACAAAGGATTGCCCAACAATCCCTGCGTTTCAAGATATTTTGCAAAATCAATCGAACTCCATAAACACTTATCAACGCCCTTTTAGCGCACCAAATTCTAACTCGCATAATCCTGATTGGCGGTGTGAATCAAATTTTAATGGGAGAAATGGACTTATGGTAAACACAAACAATGTTTTCCAAGGGCCTCCTCAAAAGGACACTCTTAAAGAAACATTAAACGCATTCATGATTGGACAAACTCAGATAAATCAGTCCAACATGCAAGCCATGAATGAACTTAAAATTTCGGTTGAAAGAATTGAGACACACCTAGGAGTTAGGGAGAAAGTGACTGTTTTGATCCAATCTCATCCTAACCCCAAGGAACAATTAGAAACAAACACCAATTCTTCAACTCATCCTCATGTGGAACGTGTTCAAGCCATCACCACTCTTAGAAGTAGAAAAATAATTGAAAAATCTGAAATGGTGAAGGCCATAAAGACTAATGATCCGGTTGATTCTAAGAGCGATGGTGAATTGACCAATGCTCCACAAGATGAAGAGCCGGAGCGTGTGTATAAACCTGTGGCCCTATTCCCCCAACTTCTTGTCTTAACAAAAAGGCCAAGTGAAAATCAGGACATCTTAGAAGTTTTCCAACAAGTTAAAATCAACATTCCCTTGTTGGATGCAATTAAGCAAATTCCTTCATACGCCAAATTTCCAAAGGATTTATGTGCCATAAAGCGTAAGCAAAACATGCACAAGAGGATATTTTTTACGGAACAAGTGAGTGCTATCATACAACAAAACACTCCCCCCAAATTCAAAGATCTCGGAAGCCCTACAATCTTTTGCATGATAAGTAACTTCCGGATCAATAGAGCACTTCTCAATCTAGGGGCCAGTGTTAACTTGATTCCTTACTCGGTCTATGAGTAACTTGGACTTGGTGATTTAAAACCCACTAAGATAACTCTACAACTTGCGGATCGCTCTGTTAGAATACCGAGAGGAGTGATTGAGGATGTGTTAGTCCAAATCGATAAGTTCTATTGCTCGGTAGACTTTATCGTTTTGGATACACAGGCGGTTACAAATATATGCACTCAATTTCCCGTCATTCTAGGCCGACCATTCCTAGCAACTGCCAATGCTATAATCAATTGTCGGAATGGAGTCATGAAAATATCATTTGGAATCATGACAATGAAGCTGAATGTGTTTCATTGGCAAAAACAACATGAGGATGGGGATGAGGATGAAAATGAGATCCGCATGATTAACTTCATAGATACAGTTGTGGATGATGATGAGCCACCCTCGATTAGATTTTCCAAAACCTTAGAAGTTTGCTTGGCTCATTCCAAGGATGAAATAAGTTTAAATATTGATGAAGCCTTGAAAGAATTAAAATCTGAAAATTTGATTGACAAGACACCAATCGATGACTTGAACAATTTTGTTATGCAGGAACTTGATGGATTGGTGCTTGATTTGCCTATGGAGAGGCCAATTTCTGAAAGTGTAGTGGTTGAGGACATATTCCAACCTACACAAGTGACCGAGAAGGTCGAAGTTTCCTACACTCTAGCGGAGTGTTTGGCATATTTTGAGGATTGGGATCATCCTATGATCCGTGACATTGTCAATGCCTTGAGGGAAACTTCACCGGTGCCCACAAAGACTCCTTCAATGGAGTGTAAAACTGATTTATCAATAGTGGAGGCACCGGTAGAATCTGAAAATGTGGAGACTATAAGGACTTGTGAAGAAGAATTCCAAGTCTCCACACCACTTTGGTTTGTTCAGACTGAAGTGCACCATCTCTGGGATAACTCTTATTTGAATAATTTTTTCCCATACAAGTTGGAAAGGAGATTCATATTTAGTGAATTCCAACCAAAGAAATTCTCCTTTCCTAACACATGGGGTGATAACTTTGAGAAACCCGCCGAACTTTTTCAGCAGGATTTTCAAGGGATTAGAACGATAAACTTCAGCCATGTGTATTCTGAAGCAGGATGGTGGATGGTATTACTGAAAAATCTTTTACTCCACCTACTAATTCTGCTAAATTCCATTCCTTTGGATAATCTTGTGTATCACGACTGACCTCCTAGTTTGACGGAGGTATAGAGTAGTTTTATTTATTTTAATTGTTTAATTATTTGGAGTTGCAAACTTCCACGATCGACTCTCTCAGATACTCTCGTTCTCACTCTCCTTTATCTATATCATTGCTCTCATGTTCTTTTATTATTGCATACCATTTTACATTGAAGACAATGCAAGATTTGGTTGGGGGGTGAGATTCTTAGATGAATCCAGCAATTTGTTACATTTCGAGCAAAATTTTGTAGTAAAATTTTCAATTTTTTTGAAAATTTGAAACTCTTTTGGAAAGCTTTGTTTCTATGCACTTGGGATAATACGAGTATGAGAGAAAGAGAGATGAAGTGATTGATGTTGAAAGCCTTGAATTATCTCTAATATAATAGTTTTCTATATGAATTCTCCTATTTATATGATTGATAGACCATTTGAACACTTTTGAGTCTAGTTCACATTACACGATTCTCATGGTTTGAAAGGATTATGTAAATTTGTAAATTGGCTAGATTGAGATCTGAGGCATTAAGGAACCAAGCCGAGGAACTTTGTCCATCCTTGTTCATGTGAAGTAAAGAGAAAAGAACGAAAGATATGGATTTCTAAAAATCCTATCTAATGTATATATAAAAAAAAACAGTTATCATTGAATATATGTTGAAAATTTCCGAAAGGGGATACCTATTAACAACCAAGGGATGGTCTACCCATAAGCAAAGCTGGAAATGGGAAGTAGTGTGAAAGTCGTCGAAGGAACGGTAAGGCAAATTCTTGTCATAAGCATTTGGTTGATCTGTACACACTAGACCACACTTGTTCGAATTCTTCTATTTCTCAATCAATCGGTGAGGATTCTATGTGAAACACTTATTATGTTTAGGGAGTTTAGGATTTCAGTCTCATATCATTAAGTTTCTCTGAATTTCATGCTTGTATGTCTTCGAGTCTATAGAAGTATAGTTTCCAAGAGAGAGTTGAGCTTTTAGAGGAGAGATTTGTTTCACGCATGTTTTGCTCGGGACTAGCTAAATGCTAGTTGGGGGTGTGTTGAGCTCTAAATTGTGCATATTCTAACCCCATTTCATCACTCATTATGCATGGTTTGATGTTTAAAAGACTAATCTAATGCATGGTTTGTGATTGTAGGTATGAGAGAGAGACTTCACCTATTTGAAGGTTAAAAGGCCTATTTAGAAGCTCTTTGATGATGGTTGAAGGTGGGCTAAAGAAGGAATAAGAGTAAGGAGTGGAGAGGAAGAAAGAAAGAAAGAAAGTCAAAGAGAAGAGAGCCTAGACCGGTCATGATCGGTCGGCCAAACAGGCCCCGACCGGTTAAGATTGGTCGGCCACAGGGCTACCCCCTTTACATGCTCGCTGGACCAAGGCCCAAGCCAGTCCAACCGGTTATGACCGGTCAAGACCGGTCGGCTAATGCACAACAGCAAATGCAGACTTTCTATTTCGAAAATTTTGGTTTCCTAGTGCGTGAAGGACATCCGATGTTGCGATTTTTCTCACGCGGTGGAGCTCCAAAGCTATAAAAGGACACCTAGGGGTGGATCTAAAGACATCATAGAAGGCTTGGGACTTCGTGGGAGGTGAAGGAGATCGCTGTGGAGCGTTTGCAACTTCTCCGAATCGGTTTTTTTATGTTTTTCATTAGTTTTCTTTTGAGTTTTAGTTTAACCTATTGATGGTTGGCTAAACCTCTTAGCTAAGGCTTAGAGGTGAAGCTTTTAGTTGTTTACAATGTTCAATTCGAATTAGTTCAAGTACTCTTTGGTTTTATGAAGAACACTTCTAGTTCTAGTTTTAAATAAAGTTAATATCTTCTATCTCTTGTGATTTCTCTTACATGGGATATTTTGATTACTAAGATTGCTTAATGGGGTGTTGATTGATAGGATTTTGGGTTGTAGAGATCCTAGATTCATCATGATATGTTGGATGCTAGCGGATCTTACAAACTAAGTTTCCTAAGAGCTTATCTAGAACTAAACTAGAAGGGGTTCTTATCTTCTGATTTAATCTGAGATAAGTGTTTATGTATTGATTTTGGTTCAATAGAAATTAAATTCATGCTTCTAAATCAAGTTTAGTGACAAGGCTTGAGGAAGAATTAAGAATGTGATCTTGCTTGCTTTGGGAAGGATTGGGTTGTGTGATCGAATACACCCAATGCCTTAGTTGTTTATGAGAGAACCATATCAGTGGATGATCCATCTATGTTAGATGCATTATGATGATTCGATTGCTCTATATTCCAATTGGATAGGAATAGAACTCCGATTCCAATTGAATTATTGGTTTGAATGGTTTGAATTGGCATTGTGAATGATTATTCGTGGATCCTTGGCGCTCTAGTGCTTATTTTCCTGATTTAATAGCTAGTTTTGTGTTCTTAATTTCCATCCATCGATACAAATCCGAATTTAGCCTATCCTAGTTATAAAGTTTAGAATTGTTACGATAATCCCTGAGGATCGACCTCGGTCTTACCGAGAATTATTACTACATTGCAGCCTTGCACTTAAGGCGAGCAAACAATGTGTTGTTGTCTCCGAATTTTGCCGATTGGGTAACTGCTACGGACGAAGAGATTGCCTTTATGGAGAAGAATAAAGTCTGAGAACTTGTAGATCTGTCTTCCAATCGCAAAGTGATAGGTAATAAGTGGGTATTTAAAATCAAGAGAAAGGCAGATGGTATAGTGGACAAGTACAATGCACACTTAGTTGCTAAAGGTTTTAGAAGGCGTTGATTATGAGGAGACCTTCACCTGTTGCAAAATTCTCCTCAATCCGCATAATCTTGTCCATTGTCGCAAGTTTAGACTTAGAGTTATATCATATGGATGTAAAGACCGCATTCTTAAATGGTGATTTAGATGAAGAGATATACATGCAACAATCCATGGGTTATATGGACAAAAGCATCCAAAGAAAGTCTGCAAGCTGTTAAGATCTATCTATGAGTTAAAGCAATCTTCAAGGCAGTGGTACATGAGGTTCCACTTAACCATCACCACTTTTGGGTTCACAATGAGTCAAGAAGATCATTGTGTATACATGAAACGGTCTGGAAGATCTTTTCTGATACTATCTTTATATGTAAACGATATCTTACTAGCTGGTAATGACATGCCATTATTGATGATGTCTAAAGATTGACTTTTCTCGAACCTTAAGATGGAAGATCTTGGTGAAGCCAACTTTATTCTCGGGGTTAAAATCATCAGAGACCGTCCTAGGAGATTCTTAGGCTTGTCTTAAGCCACTTACATATAGAAGATCTTAGAACGGTTTAGGATGGAAAATTCAAAAGCTGTTGAAACCCTATGGAAAAGGTTACCAAGTTAGACAAGAAATCGTGTCCCCAAACCGGTTAAGAAATCGGCTATGTCCTCAGTACCTTGTGTAAGAGCAGTAGGCAGCTTAATGTATGCTATACTTTACACCAGACCAGATATTAGTTATGCAGTTGGCATAGTCAGTCGTTACCAGAGTAACCCGGCACAATCTCATTAACAAGCCGTCAAACGTATATTCCGTTATCTCAGAGGATCCAAAGACCTGATGTTGTGTTATGAATGCACAAGTTTCGAGCTCAAAGGATATCCCGATGCCACCTAGGGTAATGATGCCGATGAGGGAAAGTTTACTTCAGGATATGTTTTCTTACTCGGAGGGGGAGCTATCTCATGGTCGAGCAAGAAACAGACGTCCACAGCCCTTTCATCTATGGAAGCTGAGTACATTGCATGTTGTGCTGCAGTTCAGGAGTGTGTTTATGTTCGCAGATTCTTACTAGGTTTGGGTGTTGTACCAGGTGTTCGTGAGTCTATATCATTCAAGATAGACAACACCTCTGCCATTGATTTGGCTAAAGACCCCAAACACCACCAGAAGTCTAAGCACATTGAGATAAAGTATCATTACGTTCGGGATCAAGTGAGAGATAAGAAGGTCATCCTCAGCTACATTCCTACCAAGGAAATGATGGTTGATCCCATGATAAAACCTATAGCTAGAGATCTATTTTAGGTTCATGTCAGGCAGATGGGATTGAGGAGAGCTTGAGTGATATGCTTGTATTATATACCTTTGATCTTTCATTAACGAATATTCTTTTTATTCGGTATTGAGCACTTATTAGATTAAGTGTGTAGATCATCAACATTTACCTTGAGATCAGTGTTTTCATTATCTCCGATATTATCGAAATATCCCCAATATTATCTCTGTTTCTAGCTCAGCGACACTGATAACACCAGTAGTGATACCGATAACACTGATAGTATAAAAAATTCTTGATATCGGTGATGTATCACTAAATATTGCCAATGCATCAATATCGTCAATATGTTCAATTGTGTAAATTACAGGAGTCGTTTGTATTGTTAATACATTGATCCTGTCGGTGTATTGCCAATATTTTTTAGTGTAAATTCCAAGTGTCGCTTGTATTGTCAATGTATCTGCAATATTTCTATAATATCGCCAATGTATCGATATGCCAAAAATCTATACATTTAAAAAAATTCCCATTTCATATTTTTTATGGGTGCATGATTGTATGCAACGTTCAATTTGTTGACGACAACATTGATAATATCGCGATATTATCATTATTGCAACATAGTAATCAGGAGACCAAAATCTTTAGTTTTTTTTTTTCAGTTGTTAACGATTCATTTGAAAATTTCATGTGTTGTCGATATTCTGAAATATCAATAGATGTTTGGATGAAAGTTCAGATTTTGGATGGATGAGATGATTGGACTGACTTCTTATGACAACACATGCTTTTAGGCCCCCATTAAATAGAAACCTATTATGTATGCATTCTTTATGCAATTTTTTTTATTCCTAAATATGTAACTATGTGTATTTTATCAACTCCTGAGGTTTCATTGAAAAATTCCACTGTTTTTCCCATTTTCCTTGCATTTCCAATTATCAGTGATATTATCGGCAATATCGATATTGTTTCGGTATCCCCGACTAGCGAAACTTGTAGCGATACTGAAACTTCGAACACTGCTTGAGATCATGTAGGATTTCTACCTTTGTCGGCAGGCCGGTCACCCACTCACACGAGTTGACCAATCCTAAATGTACAAAAGAGGTACAATTGAGGTGATGTTCATATACTGAGGTGTGAACCGCCCTTTATTGGGAATAATAAAGGATGAGGATGCGAATGAGTTGTATCCGCCTTTAGCCCTAAAAGATTGAAGATGAGACTGATAAAGTCGAATAACATAATCGCTCTATTGCTCTTCATGCGAATAATGTTATGGCTTGAATAAAAGCCGGGTCATGAGAATATGAGATGAGTCATACCTCATGTGAGATGACCTGCGTATTATAGACCCGACATATACCTAATATTGTCTACTTTACGGCGTGGATTGTAGCTACATGCTAAGACTTTTTACCTACAGATTTCTTTAATTCAATCTAATCATTGCAACGTGCGAGTAGCCAGTCCCGTAGGCGACTCCTTGTGTCCTTAGCTACCCTCCTCTTGTGTATAGAAGGATGAGATTGAGTGTCTCTACTTTAGTGTATGATGATAAAAGGCCTTTGATTGGTCAGACTCAGTTATGTTAGGAAAGTGGCTTGATCGATTCCAAATTACACATCAGCGTAGGGAAGATCCCGTGACAGCTACACCAAGTTCCTAGAACTATAAATACGCACTTGAAGACTTATTCGCCAGCAGTATCAAGTTTTTTTTTTAAACTTTTGCAAATGTTCTTTTTCAAAAGTGTATATATATTAGTATTACTTTAAAAATATTTAAAACGATGTTTGCGAAGCTGAGTTTTTAGAATAACTCGATGAGTTGGATAAGTGCGTATGTTGGCCGAGTAGTCCAGATCAAGAGTTAACTCCATCCATTGTGGTCATGCAGACTAGGACAGGCATTGCAAAGCTTGGGTTATTGAGTGCTAGTTAGGTGGTCATTTAGTACTCAAACACCTGTGAGAAGATAACGGTGTTCCAACTGGTCTCATGCCTCTGATTCTTTTAATCGTAATTCTTTAGTTTTGGTTGTTATGTGATGAGCTAATGTGTCTATCCCACAACGCGATTGAGTGGGAGATGTTAGCCATGAGCCTGTGGGGCCACTTATGGGCAATCACTAGTGGGTGGGGTCCATAGGTCTTTCCCGCTTCTCTCTTACGAGACTTCGAAAATCAAAGAGAGTTTGAAATTCGGAAGAAGATTAAATGAGATAAGGATAAACCTTATCTCATATCATCTTTTATCCCTCTATCCTATTCTATAAATAGAGGAGAGTTCTCTCCCGTTATCACCAAGTAACAAAAGGTGCGAGATATCTTACCGAGAGAAGAATGGAGGGTAATCTTATTAGTATCCATCTAGCCCGTTCCTTAACAATCTAAGCCGTAAATCGTGACTTGTGACCATCCTAACCATAGGATCAGAGAGGTGATTAGACCCATCCGCTCCTTTAGCAACTAGGTGGATCGTTGGACCGCACCGCACATCCTCGGCTTTGCTAAGGTTCTCATCGTGTAGACCGTTGGATCTTGAAGGCCCACACTTTCGCAACTACTTTCAAAGATTACTTGAACATGTTTAAATGATGATTGACTTGGTTCACTTGAGCATGGGTGTATGGTGCCTATGTTGGTCCACTTGACCATTGGTTAACAGTGCACAAACCAGCCCATTTAACCTTGTGTAGTGGTGACTAAAATAGTTCACTATTCAAATGTGATGTGTGCAGGATAGACCAATGTTTAAGTGCATTAGTATGACAAGTTAGACCCATGAGGTGCACATTATGTGTGTGTACAAGTTAGACTCTTGCTCAAGTATACAAGTGCAACAAACTAGACAATAGCATATGCAGAAGTGTGTACAAACTTGACCACTTATTGAATGGGGAATCCTATGTAGACTAACCCTTTACTAAAGTAGCAAATCATGCATAAACCTATCATTTGATAACTTGGTAACTTAAAAGAACTTCCTCTTGAATCATGCATAAGAACTCATACATGTGCACCATGGAATGGTTGGAAATTGTGAATTCATGTGAATAGTTAAGAGTAGAGATGTGATGGAGAAGAAACCTGTAGAAGGAGAGAGAGAGAGAGAGAGAGAGAGAGAGAGAGAGAGAGAGAGAGAGAGAAGGGAAAAGCTATTTGTTGTGTGTTAGAGACAAAAGCCCTAACACTGTGTGTTAGAGACAAAAGCCCTAACACACACTTATTATTTACTAGAAACATAGAATACATGCTCCAAGGGAGCACCCAACACTATGCACCCATACACCTAATACAAGTAAGAAGAACACAGAACTCTACACACCATAGCTGTCCTCTACTCCCCCTCAAGTTGGAGCATAGATGTTGATCATGCCGAACTTGTCGGTAAGTTGATGAAGAGCATTCCAGTTGAGAGACTTGGTGAGTACATTGGCCAACTGCATCCCAGAACGAACAAAGGGAGTGGCAATATCCTTGTTAGCAACCTTTTCTCGAATGAAGTGACAATCAATCTCAATATGCTTTGTCCATCCCCGAAACATGGGATTGCTAGCGATGTGAATGGAAGCTTGATTGTCGCAGTACAAGGGAATAAGACTCGAAGGATCATAGCCAAGTTCTTGTAAAAGAGTTCGGAGCTACAAAATTCCATAGGTCACATGGGCCATTGTTCGATACTCAGCTTCAACGGAGGAGTGAGCAATGATTGACTGTTTCTTGCTCTTCCATGTAACAAGGTTGCCACTGACAAACGTGCAGTACCCGAAGGTAGACAGTCGATCATGTCAACTTCCTAAACGGTCAGCATCAGAGAAGCCAGTGAGGCGAAGATGACCATGCAGTTGAAACAACAATCCTTTACCAGGAGCGGACATAAGATATCGAAGAATGCGATACACCACTATTAGATGTGTAGTATGAGGTGTATGCATGAATTGACTAACAACACCTACAACATAAGAGAGATCTGGCCGGGTAATGGTGAGGTATATCAGTTGGCCAACTAATCAACGATACATCCCTAGATCAGAGAGAAGCATTCCATTATCGAGATTGAGTTTCATAGTAGTATTCATAGGTGTGGCGTTAGGCTTGCATCCCATATCATTCCTGTATCGGAAAGTAAATCAAGGGCATATTCATGACAATGATTTGTCTCTAAACACCATGATACTCAAGGTTGAAGCCTGAAAGAGACTGCATGCTTCTAGTCTCTTCACGTTGCTTCAAGACATGCTCATAATATGCCATACAGTTGGAAGGAAGAGGATGATAGAGGTTTAACTCATCCCACATTCATCGGAGACCCAAAAAGTACTCCTTCAAAGACTTCGAATCTTGTTGAAATCTCCCAATGTCTGAGATCAATGGGAATATTGTGGATATATTTTGAGTTTCAGAGTACATATCATAAAGAGTATCCCATATCTTTTCACAAAAGTTAAAAACATGATAAGAGTTGCTCATAGTGGGTTCCATGTTGTTAAGAAGCCATGCCATATCTTGGTAGCTTTCTTTGGTCCAAGTCTTGAAGTTGTCATATGTTGATTCTGGAGCTTCATCCATTATATATGAGAGTTTATCCCTCCCCCCCAGAAACAACTTAATGGATTGAGCCCACTGCAAATAGTTGTTGCCATTCAACTTGATAGTTGTGATTAACAAGGGATGAGTTTCCAAAGATCACACACTAGATCCGGAAAGCACCTTGTCCTCCATAAGGGTCCACACACACGAAACCCAAGAAGAAACAACTCAATGAGGGCCTCGAGAGGTCCAGAGATAGTTGAAAAGAAAGAAACACACAACAAAGATCACCACAGACTTGATCCAGGCACAAACAATGCCTTACACTGAAAAGATAACCCTCAGGACATACGCAGAGGGTTTCGGAGTACAGTCGGACCTCCAAGAGCCCAAAAATGGTACCACCGCACCTTAATATGGCTCGACAACAACTCCAACTCTTCATTTCTTCCAAAAACAACTCTATGGGAAGGTAGAGTAAATTTGACCCAACATATGCGAAAAATCAGAGGAATAAACTATTGATTTAAGAAAACTTGACGAAACCCTAAGATTTGCGATTTTCCGGCCAGGAGGAAAATTGACCTGAACGTACCTCAGACGGGCTCCATAAATCTTGTAAAAATTGTCACAAATCTTCTAAAACCGGGATCTATCAAACCATCTTCTTCCTGATAAAAAACAGGCCGTACGATTCATACCCTTGCTGACGTCAATCGTGTGGTTGCTAATGTCAACAGATTCCAGTGTCATCGATCAACGCGAGAAACAAGGCTCTAATACCAAGTAGAAATGTGATGGAGAAGAAACCTGTATACGAAGAAGGGAGATCGAGAAAGGAGAAGTAGAGAGAGAGAGAGAGAGAGAGAGAGAGGAAAAGCTACCTGCTGTGTTAGAGACAAAAGCCCTAACACACCCTTATTATTTACTAAAAACATAGAATACATGCTCCAAGGGAGCACCCAACACTGCACCCATACACCTAATATAAGTAAGAAGAACACAGAGAACTCTACACACTGTAGATGTCCTATAGTTAGAACCTTGAGATGGTTCCGATTTGTGAGTTCATGTAGATAATTAGAACCTTGAGGTGGTTTGGATTTGTGAGCTCAGATGAATGATTAGAACATTGAGATGGTTTGGAATGGTGAACTCGTGTACCCCATGTTGTAGAGCCTTCAAACTGAGCAATGGAAGAAGGCTCAGACCGGTCTGAATTTTTGGCCTAGAACGCAGCAAGGCTGCTGGACAATTTTTGTGTGCCTAGATCAGTCAGTCGATCGGTCTGCAGAGGGCTTCGACCGGTCGGCTACAAGGCAGCGTGAATGGGTCTGTGCGTGTTTCTCCTCTGGACTATTTTGTGCAAGGGCCAATCGATCGACTGCACACGCGGTTTCTTACGTAGTTATGCGGTAGTGCGTAAGATGTTTCTATTTTCGGGTTATTGCCTATTTAAAGGGGTGCAATCCAGACTTAGATGGTATCCTAAGGAGTCCAAGGTTTCCTAATCATATTGGGAAGAGGGAAGGGTGATTTGTGAGAGAGAGAGAGAGAGAGAGAGAGAGAGAGAGAGAGCTTGGGTTTTCTCTGTTTTTCTTTGCTCATGGGCTGTCATTCTCTGTAATCTTCTGTTTATCATAGTGGATTGCTTTGTGCCATGGTTTTTTACCTGTTGAGAGGTTTTACACGTAAAATCAAATTGTCTCTTGTGGTTGAATGCGTGTGTGGCTTGATTTCATTGTGTTTCTCGTTTGATCTCATATTTTGCTGTGATGTTGTTCGTCTTTCGCTTCCGCTGCCGGCATCCCTGTTCCCAACACCCCATGGATGTGGATAATTAAAACTACAAGAATATTTTGGAACACCGAAAAAATCGGGAAGGGCAGTTAAGTCGCATGGGTGAAAATCCCTAAAGCTGAATAAAAGGGAACATCGAGGGGTCCCTTGGGTGAGAAGCACTAAACCCTACTTGGTACTAATTGGAACCTCCATTGTCGGGCCGGGTGGGATGAGCACATGTTGTAAGAGGTCCTCATTGCTGAGGTCGAATGGAAAAGAGTTGTATCAAGCCCACAGCATATGTTGCAATAAAAGGGGTTCCCTGTCGTCAGGCCGGGTTGGGTGTGCAACATGTTCCCACCACCGAGGTCAGATAGTGGTTGGGAAAGCTTTGGCCAACTAGTGTAAAATGGCCCTGGTTATTTAATGAAGTTAATTGTCCTGAGATGTGTTCGCTATTGCATTCGTAAGCACCGCATTCATAATTATCTCACACGCATAGTTTTATACACGTTTCCCAAATTAACATGTTAATCATGATTAACTACATATGTATTTAATTTTTGCACATGCAAAGAGATGTACCCATTGGGCTTATTAAGCTCACCCAAGTTGTTGTTGTTTTTAATCCTTAGGAAAAGTTAACAGCTTGAAGTGAACTTGAGAAAAATTTGCTTAGTTTATTTCTAAAAGCATTTATTGTAATATTTTGTATTGGGAACAAGTATTGTTTTGCAAGCTGGAATGGTTATCAAATGAGATTGATGTTGGTTACTGTTGTGGAATAAAGTTGGTCGTCGAAGAAGCGTCACTCAATAAGAGTCGTGACCAGCCTGCTTAATCGCGAGCCCTCCATTCATACTTCGACTCAGACCCCTGACCACACCATCCGACCGCATTTGAGCAGCTCAGCTCGTGGTCGTCGAAAGGGGTCTCACTTCTGCATGCAAGTAGCTCAGCTCATGGTCATCGAAAGGGGTCGCATCTCGGCGTGCGAGCAGCTCGGTTCGAGGTTGTTAAAGGAGGTTATCTTCAAGCCCGAACAGTCGCCGCTTTTTAGTACCAGCAGCCCGTATTGATCAAATTTGGCTCGTCCCTATTCGTAACTTCGAACATCTCCATCAAGAGACGTAATCAGCTAGACGTCTAAAGTGGTTAGGCCATCCCCTTACCTAAGGATTAACAAGATAAGCATCTTATCCCCTAAAATCAACAGCGATCTTAACGGCTTGCGTAACATACTGGATCACTCGGATTGGTATAAATAGATGGCTCCACAGACGATAAAGGTACACAACCTCTGAGTCCACATTCTATATTTTACTTTACTAACATACCCCATCTAACTTAAGCTTTGGAGGGCCAACGGCTGAACGCCGGCCACCCTTAGCTTTCTCCTTTGACTTTCAGGTCTGGAGGGGAGCTTGGTTGAAGGAAGGTGAACACTTTGGAGGAACCTGTTACTAAATTAGACGTTAACAGATTGGCGCCGTCTGTGGGAACTCTTTTAGAATTAGCCATTCTCGTCACCGATCGTTATCTCCTACTATGCCTCCCAAAAAGACGGTTCATCCTTCCACTTCAAGGCAGATGTTACCTCCGCCTAACATCCCTGAACCAGCGTCCAATCTCCCTCAGACCGCATTGACGGGCATTCTCCCGATAGAGTCCAACCTGCCATCACAGAATCCGTTTCACGATGTATCTGGCGGTCATGATGACATTATGCGTTTCGTCGGAGACACGCTCCTTACCCTCAAAGCTGGGCTTCAAACCTTATCTAATCGGTTTGATCAGCATTTCCCTGAGCCACAGCAACCTCCAGAAGGGCCGCTATTGCGATCTATACCAGTTGCCTCCAGACATTCTGCAGGTTAACCGCGAACCCACCAAAACCCTTTTTCGAATCGAATGCCACTCGGCAATCAAGTTCCGGTACCTCCTCCACAATCTATACACTCCAGTACCTCTCGACAACAACAATCTCAGGGATCCACTGTTGAAACCTCGAGTTACACTTTACCTTGGGAAGGAGATCTCAAGAGAATCGAAGATCGCTTCGCCGATATAGAACAACGGTGTCAGTCTAACCTTCCACCTGTTACTTCTGCATCAATCCACCGATCTGAACCCCCCTTCACCCGCGAGGTTATGGAGGCCACTTTGCCTAGAAAATACCGAATGCCTAGCATCGTCTCGTATACAGGTATCGACGATCATCTCGAACATCTGGAGACCTATAGGTCTCTCATGGAGCTAGAAGGATATGGTTCAGAAATTATGTGTAGGGCTTTTTCCTTAACTCTAAAGGATGAAGCACGTACATGGTTTCGAGGCCTGAAACCTCGATTTATCGAATCCTCCTCCCAATTATCGAATCTCTTCCTCTCTCAGTTCATGGGAAGCATCCGTACCAAAAAGCCTGCATCTCATTTAATGGATCTAAAGCAACAACATGGGGAAACAATTAAAGAGTTCACAGTTCGGTTTACTGCATAAGCCATCCAGACTGAAGGTTATACTGAAGACAAAGGCCTCACTGCCCTTATAGCAGGAATCACCAGCGAGAAATTCTGGTTCGCCCTGGAAAAAAACCCTCTTAAAACCATGGCTGAATTTCAAGCCAAGGCTAAAAAATACATCAATACAGAAGAAGTTGCTTTGGCACATCACAGTATACAAGGGAAGAAACGTAAGTCAAAGGAGATCTCTCCCTCTAATAAGAAATACTGGCGCGATCGTCGGGATTGCTCCCTTAAGAAGCCTTATTCCGGTAAATATCATAACTATACACCTCTCAATCAATCTCCTGAGAAAGTACTAATGGAGATAAAGCATAAATCTTATGTGAAGTGGCCTCCAAGGATCAAGTCCGATCCTGAAAAAAGAGACAAGAGAAAGTTCTGCTATTTCCACAAAGATCATGGGCACAACACCCAAGATTGTATATCCCTGAAAGATCACATTGAAGCTCTTATTCGGAAGGGACATCTTTAGGATTACGTTGCGCGACAAGATCGGTCACCTAAAAGAATCGATGCCCCGTCACGAAGGAAAAAGTCACCTCAACACCATCCTCCACAAGAAGATACGGAACCCATTGGTGAAATCCGGACCATTGTTAGAGGTCCAGCTTGTGGGGGAGATTCTCAAGCTTCAAGAAAAGCATATGCTTGCAAGGCGTCGTGGTCGCACTAAAGGTATCGAACTATTTAACTCATCGTATTATGTTGGATACAGGTAGCTCCGCTGATGTTCTTTACTTGGAAGCCTTTAACAAAATGACACTTGCTAGAAATTTACTCAAACCTATCTCCACTGCCCTCGTCGGCTTCGAGGGCGAAGTCGTAACACCATAAGGAAGCATCGACCTTCCTGTCACTTTCAGAGAAAGTCCAGCCAAAATCATAGTCTTCATTAATTTCCTTGTGGTGGATCGAAGATCAGTGTACAACGCCATTTTGGGTCGACCCTTGCTTACCAAAATAGGGGCAGCTTTACACCCCCTGTACTTGTGCGTCAAATTCCCTACTCCAAGCGGAGTTGGGGTAGTACGAGGAAACCAGAAAGAAGCTCGAGCATGCTATGAAATCGCCGTACAAGATCGAAAGAATATCCAAGCAGCCCCTATTATGACGATTACAGGAGAATCAGCAGATCTCCCGATAGCAACAATGTTGGACCCAAGAGAGAACGCTCATCAATTAGGTACCTCGGGGGAAGAGATAGTCGAAATCTACTTATCCAAAGATAATTCGTCCAAGAAGGTTTACATCGGATCCTCTTTAAGTGATGTCTTTCGAGCAAATCTAACTCATTTTCTCACCAAATATCAAGATGTATTTGCTTGGTCTCATAGAGACATGCCAGGTATCGACCCCAACGTTGTAGTCCACCGCCTGAATATTGATCCAAAGTATAAACCTGCTCATCAGCGTCGACGAGCGTTCACCGTAGAAAGGCAAATGGTGATTAAAACTAAGGTCGAAAAGTTATTGGCCGTCAATTTCGTTGAGGAAGTTGACTACCCAAAATGGGTCGCGAACGTGGTCCTTGTCCGAAAAACTAATGGTAAGTGGAGAATGTGCGTGGACTACTCCGATCTGAACAAGGCATGCCCAAAGGATAGTTTCCCGACTCCCCGCATTGACCAATTAGTTGATTCAACAGCAGGGCATGCCCTGCTCAGTTTTATGGACGCCTACTCTGGTTATAACCAAATCATGATGCATCCGCCCGATCGTCAAAACACTGCCTTTATCACTGATCGAGGCTTGTATTGCTACAAAGTAATGCCTTTTGGTCTCAAGAATGCAGGTGCCACCTATCAAAGTTTGGTCAACAAACTGTTCACTGCACAAATTGGTAAGAATATGGAAGTTTACGACGACGACATGCTCGTGAAAAGCGTCGCAGCCAACGATCATCTCGCAGATCTTCGGGAAGCCTTCGACCTGATGAGGAAGTATCAAATGAAGTTAAATCCAGAAAAATGTGCTTTCGGGGTCTCTGCCGGAAAATTCCTTGGGTTCATGGTTGGCCAACGAGGAATCGAGGGAAATCCCGAGAAAACAAAAGCCTTGATCGAAATGAAGTCTCCATCCACTCTCAAAGATGTCCAACGATTGGCTGGTCGCATTGCATCGTTGAACAGGTTTATTTCGCGCACCTCTGATAAGTGTCTCCCATTCTTTAAACTTCTCCGCACTACCGCAAAAACCAACTGGGAATGGACCCAGCAGTGTGAGGAGGCATTCCAATAACTGAAACGATATATGAGCACACCTCCTATCTTATCCAAACCTGTCCCACACGAGCAGCTCTTTCTTTACTTATCTGTATCTTCCACGGCCGTTAGTGCCACCTTAATAAGAGAAGATTATGGGGTCCAGAGGCCCGTTTATTATTAGCTGAGCAATGGTGGATACCGAAGCTCGATATTCCGATATGGAAAAATTAGCTCTCACCTTAGTGACTGCAGCCCGAAAACTACGACCGTATTTCCAAGCCCACTCTATATTGGTACCTATGAATCATCTGTTAAGACAAATCCTTCAAAAGCCTGAGGTATCAGGGCGGTTGACTAAATGGGCAATTGAGCTCAGTGAACATGATATTACATTCTGCTCAAGAACCACCACTAAGGCTCAAGTTGTAGCTGACTTTATCGTTAAATTCACATATTCGACCCCGGCCGAATCCATCTTCGACAATGACCCTGCGACCAGCGAGTAGGCCCCCTGGTCGCTTTTTGTAGATGGGTCTTCATGTGCCACCGGCAGCGGAGCCAGTTTGATCCTAATCGCTCCTGACGGACCAAATTTTCAATATGCTTTACGATTCGACACTCATGTCTCTAACAATGAAGCGGAATATGAGGCTTTGATCGTCGGCCTCGAACTAGCGAATGCGCTCGCAATACAGAATTTACTTGTTCACAGTGACTCTCAGCTCATAGTCAATAAGTGCTCGACGAATTCGAGGCGAAAGAAGAGCAAATGGCTTTATACAAGTCTCAAGTACTTATCATGCTCGCAAAGCTGAACAAATATAAAATAATTCATATCCCTCGCGAGAAAAATAAGCTCGCAGATTCCCTGGCAAAGTTGGCTTCCACACCAGAATCTGATTTAACACGACCTGTTTCTGTCGAGCATCTTCATACTTCGAGTATTGATCAATTCACCATGAAGGCGGACAACTCTGGTGATCAACTCACCAGAGCAAGTACTCACAGTGCATTTCTCTCCATGTTGGATGGATACTATCGTCCTTTACCTCAAAAGCGGACAACTCCCAGATGATAAAAAATTTGCGCGACAAATTCGTTATCGTGCTGCCAGGTACACCTTGCAAAACGGAATTTTACTACGCAAAAGCTTCACTCTACCATACTTAAGGTGTCTTCATCCAGAAGAGGCGCACCGCGTTCTTGATGAAATACACCAGGAGGCATGTGGTAACCATCCTAAGGGACGATCTTTAGCATATAAAGCAATGAGGCAAAGATATTACTAGCCCACCATGAAGGCGGACCCAATCGAATTTTCCAATAAATGTGACAAATGCCAGCGATATTCTCCAATCCCTCATATACCA
>PVNU02001774.1:0-66161 GCA_003013855.2 Liriodendron chinense | reverse complement strand
TCTGAAAGAGAACATGACTTTATTTGTTAATCCCAAATTTAATGACGATGATGGGTGATTTATATCTTTTTTTTAAAAGGCATGAATGATTAATATCTTGTTAAACAGCTTAAAAAAAACAATCTTGTTAAAGTAATGTGAATCTTTTTGGATTGAGGGAGTTGGGAATTGGGTTTTAAACTCTAAACAACTTTCTGAAACATTAGCAGCTTTAGCTTTCAATTAATGATCACCAGTTTACTAGTTTGATGAAGGTTTGATTAATGATTAGTTGATTGCTAGTACGGTAAATAGATGGTTTGGCGCAAACTTGCTTTTGCTTAATTACCTTAGTTTTTACTATTGGTTTTCTTTTGAAAGTTATTGAATTTGATTGGTTTAATGGGAAGAAATTGTGGATTCATTTGAATGTTTGAGTAGATTGAAGTTCGGAAGTGTTTACAACTATTCTTTTTATTATTATTATTATTATTATTTTTTAGAGTGGCTCTATGATTTAACTGTGAAAACACACAATAACTTGGAATTCATTTCACCGTTTCAATTTTGAGCTAAAACTATTGGAAATTCAATAGGAATCTAGTATGATATAAAATTAATTAAAATAAAAATTGTACAATGGATTCTCTCAGCATGTGCCGAGGCTATTTCGCGCATTCCAGGGATGCTTTTGCCTTGTGTCTGCCTAGCACATTTATAACAACACTGTTTCCATGACCAGTGTTTCAACCAGTTATGTTATATGGGGCAGAGTTAGGAGGTGGCATGAACAAAGTATGGGAAGTATAAAGACTAGGCTGTTGAGATGGATGTGTGGAGACGACCTAGGAAGGATTAGAATTAGAATGCGGTATCTGAACCAGCTAAGAGTAGAAACCCCGGCAGGGAATAAACGATGGAGAGCTGCGTGAGAGGATTTGGTCATATACTGTGAAATAGGAGATGTCTCCAGTAATGCAACTACAATCCGGGGGAAACTATTTGCCATAAAACCAAAAATTGTGTACCAGATTTGCAGGAGAAAGAATATCACGAGAAGGGAAAGTAAGACAAAAGGGCTGTGGGAACATCCTGGCAACTACTAGTCAAACTAAGTATTGGCAAGCCTCCTCTCTCTTCTACCAAAAGGAAAATGAGAATTTCTTTTATTTTCTTAGAATGATCTGAAGTAGTCAATGCGTAAGGCCTTTCTCCTTTATAGGGACTTTTCATACAAGAGACCGAAAGAACATACATGGACTTTGAAGGCTTGTTCAGTTGTTATGGATAGTGCCTTGGATAGGAATGATAAGTGAAACAGGTTTCCTAAAGCCAACCGCAAATAACTGGGAAGACAAGGCTATGATGATGATTTACAATCTTGCCAATGGTGATGCATGACTTGAAATGACTGGGTGTGTGTGGATCTGACCTGCATTTCGTTCAGAAATTTGAGCATAGGAACTATTAGGAAGTTCCTATGCAGTTTTGTCAGAACTGTGGCAGGTGGCAAATTTTAAGGTCTATGTCACCTTCTCTTTTAGATTGATCATTGCCATCTCAAAGACTAGTCCTGGCATGTATAAGACTGCATATCTTTCCATGTGCAATATAACCTGCCACATCTGTTATGTTTTTTTTCTGCTAACACCTGAATTAAAGTAGGAAACTAGTTCTCCAAGTTTAAACGTGGACACGGGTTGTAATACGAGGAATATCAGATTCTCCTGACTGTGTGTAAAGGCAACCACCTGGCTTCAGTACTTCGGTTAAGTGAGACAAGATTCTAAACAATCTGGTAGAATGGACTGGCGGAAGCATAGAAGAACTGTCCCGCAGTTGCTTTTCCTATCTGAAAAGGTGAAGCTTTAAAGGAGAGCTAAAGTTGTATTAGGCACTTAGAAATGTGAGTTCAGGAGAAGCTGTTTCTATGGAGCCTTCAGAAAACAAGTAAAGCTCTTCCTTGTGAGGTCTGCACCAATTTAATGTAAATATACATAGTAGAATAACTGAAAAAAAGAAAAGAAAAAGGGGGAAAAAGATATGAAATTCTGGGTGGCTAAGAGAGCCTTTAAAATAATGCACAGTCTAGAGAACTCCAAGACTCATGGTTCAAGTTTACTGGAATAATGCATATGATTTTTTTATTCTTATATGCGAGGTTTGCTTTAAGCTTACTAATGCATGTTTCATAAGAACTGAAGAGGGCCAGTTATGATCATGATATGCAGAGTAGCATTCATCTTATAGAAGTGGAAACTTTTATCCTTTCAATGACAATGTCTTACCAAAGATTGCCGAACTTAGAAATGTAGGAGTTTCTGTTCCTAGTTCAGCACTGATGGTTGGCTCAAATCGTAATGGTCCAAATTGAGGCAGAGAACATTGGTTACTGAAAGTTGAGTTTGCAGTTTTCACACTAATGAGGATGTTGCACCCTGAAACTTTGTGAAGGGGTTGACTCAAACTTTTGTACCATTCAGTTCTGATCTTTTCATGAGCAACATCAGAGTGACATGAACAAAAAAGAGGTAAAAAATGATGGAGGTGATAGAGGTAAGTGGTGGTTGCTGCTAGAGATTCAGTATATAGTGGAAGATGCTACAATTGTTTCTTTGAATTTCCTACTTCACAAGCCAAATTTCCTGTGCATGATCTTCAACTAACCAGGAAATCCTGTTGTCTCATCTTTTAAGCGAATGTCATGCATCAGGCAACTATAGGAGTTTTGCCATCTGATACTCCACCCTTTGCTCGTGCTAGCATCTCCCATAAATTAATTTTTGCAATGCTTCCATGTTCCAATGTGTTTGCTTGTATTTTCAATACCTGTCAGCTCACTTGTTTTCTATACATATCATCTTAGGCATGATGAAAGGTCAATTTGCAAACTACCTGTATTTTCAGTACCTGTTGGCTCACTTGTTTCTATTCATATCATGTCAGGCAATGATGAAAGATCAATTTGCAAACTATGTGGTACAGAAAGTCCTGGAGACTTGCGATGACCAACAACGTGAGCTGATCCTTTCACGAATAAAAGTCCACCTGAATGCGCTTAAGAAGTACACCTACGGAAAGCATATAGTGGCACGTGTAGAAAAGCTTGTTGCAGCTGGAGGTACCTATCTTCTCTGTCCATTTCATACACCCAAATGGTCTCTCATGTTTGGTATTCTTCCATCCATTTACAAGGAGAATATTCCTTATTTTGGAGTAAAAGGCAAGTTAGATAAATGCAATGTTTTCAGTATCAGTATTGATCTATGCATCCCACCCTTGGGATACGGAAACATATCGGGTATCGCATGGGAAATATCAGATGCATCGCGTAATGTGTCACTGTTTTTAGGAAATATTGAGAAATTGGTTGAATTTTTCAATGAAACTTCAAGGGTTGTTAAAAAAGACATTATTACCCAGTTAGAACTAAAAAGATAACAAAAATCAGGTGCACAAGCTTTCTTTGTATGGGGTACTAAATGTCAGATGGAAGTGCTGCAATTATATTAAAAATCAGTTCATATAAAATAATCAATAAAGAAATCACGAATATTTCTATAAAATCATATCACTTACTAGCATATTCAATGTACTAAATACCGACACTAATGATGTCTTCAATATATGGTTCATTTATTTTTTTAAAAATTAAATTAATTTTTGAAAATAAATAAACAAGTTTGGCTGATGTTAAGATCAGTATACACTCATAAATACAAAATATTAGGCGTACATAACATCTAGTTGATCAAATTGTTTTCAAATAAAATTATTTTTAATTAATTTTCAATATTTTTTAATTGAAAATATTTTTATAAAAAAATAAAAAAGTTTCTCCAATCTGTAGATCAACCTGCAAGCACTTTAATATGATTTTTTCAATCTCTAATTGCAAGTTAAATGGAGAAATTTTTATATTCCCCCAATTTCCACCAATTTTTCCAAATTCGAAAATCGAAGGTCAAAACCTTAATTGTGCATGCAAAATTTATGAATTATAAACTTCATTCCATTGATTCCAAGGAATTTAAACAAGAAACTGTTCAAATTCGTAAAAACTCGCCATTTTAGGTTCCGATAACACATGCTCTTCAATCTTGATTTCCACCACCAAATCTCCTTTCCTCTCTAAACAATCGAAAATGAGTGGTCAAAATTTCCTTAGGAATGTAATAAAAGCACAAAATTTTCGCCAAAGGGAACTTACACGCTTAAGGTACTGTTGATCCATAGCGACACATTGCGATACATCGACCGACATTTGAAAGCTTCCCAACTAAAGCCCAATATCGTATCGGTACTGTGCGATACTGATAATATTGGCCAATATATCGGCTGATATTATTGATGCTGCAATTGTTGCATACATAATAAAAAGTATTTTAAATGGTATTAAATATTTGCTAAGATTGGGGTCTTTTGTAAATAACTTGTATCAATAGGGTAGCAGTTCAGCAATCTTAGGCATTTTAGGTACTCACAGAGGGGTCTCAAGTTGCGAGCTAATGGGTAGGGGGTATTCAGGGAGAACTTGTATAACCATAAACATGGTACAGAAGCATTGCTTAACGTCTATTATGGAGTACATCACATCAAAATTTTCAGGGAAGTTAGTTTGAATGCCCAAGTGTTGGCATGGTACATGATTTGGAGTATTGGGTCCTGCTCATCGGCAAAGGAACGGTTTGCTGATTTGCATGATTGCATGTGTGGGGCCATGGTTCACCAGAGGAGTTTTAGGCCATGCGTTTGGGATTCAAACTGTCTGATAGGCTCCACGGGTTTGAGGATTGCCCAGAAATCAAGAGAAGGAAATTTCTAACACTTTTGATTGTTGGTCCGTCCTTAATCTACTGCAGGACCTATCAGATCAATGGTCTGGATCACCAAACCATGAACCCATAATCTGCATCTGAGCAGGACCCTATAATTCCTTGGTTCAGCGATGAAGCAGCTGATTGGATAGGCCACAATATGGAAATATCCCGGATAGATATATCTTGACCCTTCTTGGCCTTTTTTGGTTGGATGAGAACCATTGGTGGGGGTTTTTTCCCCCTCTTCACCACGTATTTGTACAGCCACCAGGTTGAAGGGTTGATATCTTCCAATCTAGAAGATCCGTCTTAGTTCCCAACCGCAGTAGGTTCAATCAGATGAGATGGCTTGGATCACCAAACCACGATTCCTGCATGTGCAGAATTCATGCACATGAGGCAAGAACACACAAACACACACACATTTGCTGATGATCAGGATGTTGTGATTCTTAGTTTTGCTCCATACGTCCTTGTCCTTTTCCTCTAAATTTACATATTCTTTTGTACAATTCTAACGACACATTTTGCTTGCAGAACGTAGGATCGGAGTCCAGTCTGCATACCTGTCTTAGATGGCATAGGAAAGAAAGTTGTTGTACAGCTAACCGAGCCGGTGTGAGCTCCCTCTCTCTCTCTCTATGTATCTCTCTATCTATTCGGACAGGTACAAGCTGTTTGGAAATAAAGCAGTTGCTTGTACTGAAAATTGTACATTGTGTAGTTTGAGGATAATACTTGAAATCAGGTAAAAAGGCTTTGAGGCTCAGATGGTGAATGCACCTGATTGATGCCCACGCGGAGGAGATAAAAAAGTGTTTGTACAAGTTCCTGAGGGTGTGTAAAAAAAGAAGAAAAGAAGGTAGTGAATATGTTAACGTGACTGTATAAATATCACCATGTCGAGAGCCGTTGGTTGTTTAGGTAAAAGCTTGAATTTTTCCCCTTTCCTTTATGGGATTTTGATTATTTTAGTTCCTGAAATACATTTTTATAACGTGGCCCAGTCCCTTGTTTGAGGACATGTTTTTGTTTCAATCTCTATCAATTTCTGCACGGTTCGTTCCAAGGCCTGTTTTACTAGTTTTTACTATTTTAGTTCCATGCTGCATTAGCTGTAGTTCAAGTTCATTCCTTTTTCTTTTTTCCATGGTAAAAAATGAGTAGGTGTGTTGGGGCCTATGTTATTCATCTTCAACAGGATGTGGGGATAACCTGGCCCATAAGTGAGGTTGGTCCGCTTATCTGGCGGATCGGATTTGTAAAATGACGGATCCCACCTTGTGAATTTACCAATCTGTTTCAGGAATGTTCCTGGCGGTCCTGGTATGTGTATTCCTGTCAGCATCCATGTAGATTGTGAATTTCACTCATTTTCAGGGCATGTTCCAGTTTTATGAGCCTGGCTATAGCTATGATTCTTAGCTCTTCTATGCATATATTCAACCCTGGTTTCATATATGTATGCCCATGGTAGATGTGTTTTTGCACCTCAATGGCGTGTGCAGGGTTGTTTCTTACATGATGGTCCCACCAATATTGCACTCTGGAAGCTGACCCAGTTAGGTGTGGCTGTGTTTGTAGTGTAATGTAAGGGTGTGATTGGTGATGAGTTCCACCATTTTGTGTGTCTAACGAGCTGCACATGGTCACCCTCTTTGGACCTGGCCTACTGGTTTTTGGAGCCGTTGGTGGGACACGGGGGCATCGTCAAGGTCCATCTGAAATCAGAAATGTGATTGCCAGACTAGGGGTTGTCCATCTCTGGGCCATTAACAAGACACATTGGTTGGGAGTGGATCATCCATACCATTACAATCAGCTGGATGGAGTCTGCAGGTGGCCCCCTGGGAAAACGGTAACTCTGACGTCCGTTTCATTTTTTTTTATTTTTTTAATTCAAAATTTCTTAAAAGAGAAGTTATTTGCTACTCCAGCAGGCGAAAGCCTTTCGCAGGCATCTCCTGCGCTCGGAATCTAGGTGGGGCCCACTGGAATGCTTGTGAGAAATCTACGCCATCCAACCGTTTTGTGAGATCATTTTGGGCGTTTCGGCCAAATTGAACTGGATCTAAGACTCTCTGTGGGCCGCACTAAAGCAAAAGGTGGGTAGGGAAATTCCTACTGTTGAAACCTGTGGGTCCACAGTGATGTTTATATGCCATCCATACTGTTCGTAATTTCATTCCTACTGAGATGAACTGGAAAGACAAATATTATCTTGATTCGAAACTTCTGTGGCCCTACGAATATTTCAACTGTGGAAGTTCAATCGTCACGTTTTCGGCCCACTCAGTCTTGGATCCCGTTCATTTTTGGTATCAACGCCTAAAATGATCTCACAAAACGGTTGGATGACATAGATTTCTCACAAACACCACGGTTGACCCCACATAGATTCCAAGGGCAGGAGGCGTTCCTCTGTCAGAGTATGGTGATGCAAAAAGCAACTCATTGTTTCCAGTGCGATACCGGTACTGACCTCTTGACTTGGCACTTGTTTGAATAGGACCGATAGATTTTTTTTTCCCCACCGTACGGTAAATGCCCACCATCAGATATTCAAATTACCAAACAAGCGTAATTTTGGTTCATGATGCATGCAAAATAGGACCTATAATTTGTATTACTTTTATGCCGTATGCAATTTCTAAGTACAAATTGTCCGTGTATCATCCATCACACCTTGCCGGAGTATCAAAGTTCCTCCATTTGTGGTGTAGAGTCTCGAGTCTGGCCGTGATCCATCGTGCTGCCGGAACCTTGCCCAGAATCGTCCTGGGGTTTGACGATCCATGATCACCTGGACAGTCCATGTTCAAGTGATTTGTGTGTATGTCAATCCAAGCAGCTCATGCATCAGTTTCGCTGTAGATCGACTGAAAGATGATGGCATCTGAGTCTGACTTTTGTCCTATATAAATCCACACGCTGGGCCTACATGAGGAACGGCTGAGATGCTCACCTTTGACACGTGTGGTGGCGAGTGCCACTTGACCAGTCCTGTGCTGAGTGGACGCTGTGGGGCGAGCTGTGTGCGATTTCCACTTCATCCGTCAGTTTCATCATAGCTCATCTTGCACAGATTTAAAACTCAAGTGGGCATGCACAAGGAAATGCCCACCGCAGGAACCATACTCATCGTCCTAGAATGAGTCTTGAGATGCCCACTTGCATGTTGAATCTGCCTTATTTTTAAGGTCAGAGTCCATCCATGAGCTGGAGCAATAGAGTTGGACGGAGTGGATTTCACACAGTCATTACAATAGCCCAAATAAAGCTGGTCAGCTTCCCCCCTAATGAGAGGCTAGGATCATCCAATAGATCTGATTTTGGCGTTCTTGATCCCATCTACGGTTGTCACGATTTAATTCGAGTCATGTGTGGATTACTTGTGAAAGAGAATTATTTGCAGACAAATGTAAATTCGATTCCAGAAATCAGGCGAATTCAACCATCACTCACGACTTCATGTAAATTGGGAGGATTTTGAGTGTTTGTCAATTGTTTTCATGATGCGGCTCACTTGATGGGTGATTTGGATGGAAGGTGGGCCACGGGTATAAGCAGGTGAGTATGGGGTGCGGCTTCAGTGGATCCCTGACTGTGGGGTCCACTGTGATGGGCATGATCCTAATAATGGGGTGGGATTGGGTACCACCTGTTGTGTGTATTTCAAAACAAAACCATTGTGTTGCTTTTTGATTTTGTCCTTTTTGTGGATTTCTTTAGTCCCACATCGGATTGAGTGGGAGAAAGAAAAGTGCTTTATATACTTTCACTCTACATAGACTTTTGCAATGTGTCTTGGATTATGCCCAAGCCCGTATGCGCGCGCAGGGGGGTGCAGCAGGCGGGAAAACTGGTTCGGAAATCTGCACGTATACTCGCGCGCAGGGGGGGTGCAATCGGAACCCGATTGGCCTAGGCTAGCCCACTTGCTTAGAGTCTTGATGGGCTAGGTTTTGCCAAAATTGATAAAATTATTTTTTTAACCGTTGCTTTGATCGCGACCGTTAGACGTGGCCCACTTGATTAGGTTGTTACCATTGTGCGGAACGTGCCTTATTTATCGGGTACGTCGAAACGTCGCGACGGTTTCTTTCAACAGGTCTTTTTCTAATCGTTATGCTAGCTTTTTTGGGATTATATAAAAAGATGAATAGGGTTAGGGTTTAAAAGAGAGAAAAAACCTTCTTCCTTTGCTATCGTCTTTCCTAATTTTCATCTTCAATTCGGGCTGTTTTCTCTGGGCAATAGGAAGGGTGTGTTTGGTGGTGGTATTGGTGTTGGGTTCTTCCATAGCTAGTGCATGCTATGAAGGAACATATCTGGGGAGTTGTATCCTGGAGGTAGACGCGTCGGCATCTTTTTGCACCGGTTCTTTACACCGAGGGGCGCGAACTATCTCAAAGATAGCGACTGAGTACGCGCCTCGACCCAGAGCTTCTTATTAATTTTATCGGCGATATCTGTCTGCCAGTAAAGCAGTTCGACATACCAGGTGTGAGGTTCCTATTACCAGATTTATTTTATCAATTATTTCCCGTTTTCATTGAAGTAATTTCAACAATTTTGAGATAGTTCGCGCCCCTCGGTGCAAATCATAATGATAAGTCTGTTCGGCCTGAGAATTTTGACGATCAGCACTTTAAGTGGTGGAAACAAAAGATGTTTTTCTACCTAACCACCCTTAAAGTAGCATATGTAATCAATCAACCTCGACCGTCTGGCCTACTCGAACCAGAACTGTCAATCATTCGTCAGAAATGGGATGAAGATGATTACCTCTGCAAAAATTATATCTTAAGTGCTTTGTCCAATCAATTGTATGATCTGTATTGTGAATATGATACATCTGCTGAGATCTGAAAAGAATTAGTGAAGAAGTACAAAACTGAAGAGGCGGGTGTGAAAAAATACGCAGTAAATCGATACTTCAAATTCCAGATGGCTGATGATAAATCAGTGGTGCATCAGGCCAACGAATTTAACCTTATTGGTCATGAAATTATGTCTGAAGGAATCAAGTTAGATGAACAATTTCAGGTCGCCGCTGTTATTGAGAAACTGTCGCCTATTTGGAAAGATTTCAAAAATTCTCTTCGGCATAAAAGAAAGGAGTTATCAATGGAGCAACTGATTATGAAATTGCGGATCGAGGAAGAAGCTAGACTCCAAGATACATTAGAAGAGAAAAGAGCAGATACTTCCAAGGTGTTAATGGTAGATGATAAGCAAAATCAATATCAACAGAAGGGAAAGCCTAAACACATTAACCTAAAACCAAATCAGAAAATGTTCAAGAAGAAACCCAAACCCAAGACTAAGAACCAGAAAACAATAACCAGGATAAATCATCTGGTTGTTATGTATGTGGCAAACCAGGTCACTTTGCAAGAGAGTGTTACAAGCGGAAAAAGAATCCAGCTCCTACACCTCAAGCAAATGTGACTGAGGAACCTGAAATTGTGGCTATGCTCACAGAGGTCAACATGGTTCGTTCAGAACCTAGTGACGGCTGGTGGATCGACACGGGTGCTAGCACACACGTGTGTTACGATCGCACCTGGTTTAAGAATTATGACGAGGTTCCTTCTGGTAGAAAAATTCAAATGGGGAATGTTGTTACAGCAAATATATTTGGACAAGGAAAAGTTGAACTCGTGTTCACATCTGGAAAATCTGTCACTCTAGCTAATGTTCTTCATGTGCCAGATATGCGAAAAAATTTGGTTTAGGGTTATCTTTTGAACAAAGCTGGTCTGAGACAGGTTTTTGAGTCGGATCAAATTATAATAACTAAGAATGGCTCCTTTGTTGGTAAAGGTTATGCTGATCATGCTCATGATATGTTCAAACTGAATGTTGAATCAAATAAATGTTCTACTTCTTCTTCTTATATCTTGTGCACTGTTACATTATGGCATGGTAGACTAGGACATCTTAATATTAAGTCAATTAAGAACATGTCTGGTAGTGGTATTCTACCTCATTTAGAAAATAGCGAATTTGAAAAATGTGAATCCTGTTCTCAAACTAAGATAATAAGAAAGCCATTTCCTAGCGTAGAAAGAAATTCAGAATTGTTAGGACTGATACATTCTGATATTTGTGATCTTAAGGAAACTCTTACAAGAGGAGGTAAGAAATATTTTATTACCTTTATAGATGATCATTCTAGATACACATATGTATATCTGTTAAGATCAAAGGATGAAGCACTTTCCAAATTTATTGTTTTAAAAAATGAAGTAGAAAATCAGTTGAACAAGAAGATAAAAATTCTTAGGAGTGATAGAGGTGGTGAATACCCTTCAAATGATTTTGATCATTTCTGTGAATCTAATGGCATAATTCATGAGATTACTGCTCCCTATACTCCCCAACAGAATGGGGTAGCAGAGTGGAAAAATAGAACTCTAATTAATATGATGAATGCTATGTTGTTAAGTTCAGGTCTTCCTTTAAGTCTTTGGGGAGAAGCCTTGTATACAGCCTGTTACATTCTAAATAGAGTGCCTACAACTAAATCCAAAATAATTCCATATGAGTTATGGAAGGGCAGAAAACTAAATCTAAACTATCTTAAAGCTTGGGGTTGTCTCGCACATGTTAGGCTTACTGATCCCAAAAGACCTAAATTAGGATCTAGAACCTCTAGGTGTGTACTTATTGGATATGCATTGCATAGTAAAGCTTATAGATTCTTGGATATTAGTGAAAATATCATTATTGAATCTAGAGATGCAGAATTTTATGAAAATGTATTTCCTTATAAAATAAAGAACAGTGGGGGTTCTACCTCTATTAACCTAGATGAACCATCATGTTCTCACCCTGAAGACTTAGAAGAATCTGAGTCTGAACCTGAGATAAAGAGAAGCAAACGGCCAAGGATTGCCAAGGATTTTGGTCCTGATTTTCAAGTATTTTTAACTCAACTAGAAGGTGATCCTGTAACATTCAGAGAGGCGATATCCTCACATGATGCTAACTTTTGGAAGGAAGCAGTCATAGATGAAATAGATTCTATTAAAACAAATAATACTTGGAAATTAGTCGACCTTCCTCCTGGAGCAAAGACCTTAGGTTGTAAATGGATATTCAAAAAGAAAAGGAGGGCCGATGGTTCAATTGAGAAATATAAGGCTAGATTAGTAGCCAAGGGGTTTAAACAAAGAGTAGGTATTAATCACTTTGATACATATTCTCCTGTTTTAAAAATGACATCCATTAGAATTTTGATTGCCATTGCATATGTGAATAATCTTTTAATTCACCAAATGGATGTTAAAACAGCATTTTTGAATGGTGAATTAGAAGAGGAAATATATATGGAGCAACCTGAAGGGTTTGTTGAGCTAGGACAAGAATATAAAGTGTGTAAATTATTGAAGTCCTTATATGGACTAAAACAAGCTCCTAAACAGTGGCATGAAAAATTTGATAATGTAATGATGTCAAATGGGTTTATGTTCAATGAAGGTGAACGATGTCTTTATTGTAAGATGTCTAACGAATCTGGAGTAATGGTGTGTTTGTATGTAGACAATATTTTAATTTTTGGTACAGATATTGAAATAATAAATGAAACTAAATATTTTCTATCTTCTCACTTTGATATAAAAGACCTTGGAGAGGCAGATGTGATACTGGGGATTAAGATTGTTAGAAGTGAAAACGGTATATCTCTAACTCAATCTCATTATATCGAGAAGATTTTAAGGAAATATAACCACTTTGATTGTAAACCCGTGTGTACTCCTTTTGACCCTAGTATTAAACTAGAACGTAACACTGGTGAAGGAATATCTCAGATTGAATACGCTAGTGTGATTGGTAGTCTATCATATGCTATGAATTGCACTAGGCCTGACATTGCTTTCGCAGTGAGCAAACTAAGTAGATATTCTAGTAATCCAAGTGAAATGCATTGGAATGCTATATATAGGGTCTTAAGGTATCTTAAAAGGACATGGGATCTTGGTCTTCATTACCAAAGATTTCCAGCTGTGGTAGAAGGATATAGTGACGCTGATTGGAATTCAGGGTCAGATGATTGTAAATCTACTAGTGGTTATATTTTTTCCATGGCAGGTGGAGCTGTTTCATGGAAATCTAAAAAACAAACTTGTATAGCTCATTCTACGATGGAATCTGAGTTGGTTGCTTTGGCAACAGCTGGTGAAGAGGCTGAATGGATAAAAACTTTGTTAATAGATATACCTTTTTGGGTGAAACCGGTACCACCTATATCCATTCATTGTGATAGCCTAGCTGCCATGGGAAGAGCAAATAATAAGTGTTATAATGGAAAATCCAGACAAATTCGTCTGAAACATGGTTGCGTCAGACAACTGCTAAAAAATGGTGTAATTACTTTAGACTTCATAAGATCCAATGTAAACATTGCGAATCCTTTAACAAAAGCTCTAACTAGAGAAAAAGTCTGGAAAACATCGAAGGAGATGGGACTTAAGCCAATAGAAAAATGAATCATTGGAAATGGTAACCCAACCTAAAGACTGGAGATCCCAAGAATTAGGTTCAATGGGACAAACAACTTTCCAAATGATTCCTTGGTCGAATTGCATTACACTTTAAGAGAAATTATTTCTCTGTTCCTCTCTGTGATGTTAGTAATGTGAATCTTTGTAACGGGTAAAGGATGGATAAATCCCTTAATGAGTTTATAGCCTTGTTTTAAGGTGGGGTGATGAGTGTTACAGAGACACCCTTGATGAACTCACCTATATGAGTGTGGAAGTGGGGCCGCTTCCTATGAGAATTGGGCTAATTCTCTAGAGCACTTATGAAAAACCGGGATGATGCACATGGCCGTAATGTGCAGCTCTTAAACACCTTTGAGTAACATTTTTTTCTATTGTGTGTGTTTCACATACGGTCTACTTTAAAGAAATCTAGTTCAAGACTTGGTTCACTAATTTCTTGTAGTCCAAATATGATTCACTATGTGAAGGTTCAAGACATTGTCACCTTCATTTATGCACAGTAGTTCTTCCTTTTGCCTGTATTGTTTTGATTGAAATAAGTGGGGGATTGTTGTGTGTATTTCAAAATAAAACCATTGTGTTGCTTTTTGATTTTGTCCTTTTTGTGGATTTCTTTAGTCCCACATCGGATTGAGTGGGAGAAAGAAAAGTGCTTTATATACTTTCACTCTACATAGACTTTTGCAATGTGTCTTAGATTATGCCCAAGCCCGTATGCGCGCGCAGGGGGGGTGCAGCCGGCGGGAAAACTGGTCCGGAAATCTGCACGTATACTCGCGCGTAGGGGGGGTGCAATCGGACCCCGATTGGCCTAGGCTAGCCCACTTGCTTAGAGTCTTGATGGGCTAGGTTTTGCCCAAATTGATAAAATTATTTTTTTAACCGTTGCTTTGATCGCAACCGTTAGACGTAGCCCACTTGATTAGGTCGTTACCATTGTGCGGAACGTGCCTTATTTATCGGGCACGTCGAAACGTCGTGACGGTTTCTTTCAACGGGTCTTTTTCTAATCGTTATGCTAGCTTTTTTGGGATTATATAAAAAGAGGAATAGGGTTAGGGTTTAAAAGAGAGAAAAAACCTTCTTCCCTTGCTATATCGTCTTTCCTAATTTTCATCTTCAATTCGGGCTGTTTTCTCTGGGCAATAGGAAGGGTGTGTTTGGTGGTGGTATTGGTGTTGGGTTCTTCCATAGCTAGTGCATCCTATGAAGGAACATATCTGGGGAGTTGTATCTTGGAGGTAGACGCATCGGCATCTTTCTGCACCGGTTCTTTGCACCGAGGGGCACGAACTATCTCAAAGATAGCGACTGAGTACGCGCCTCGACCCAGAGCTTCTTATTAATTTTATCGGCGATATCTGTCTGCCAGTAAAGCAGTTCGACATACCAGGTGTGAGGTTCCTATTACCAGATTTATTTTATCAATTATTTCCCGTTTCCATTGAAGTAATTTCAACAATCCCCACCAGGACCTAGCTAGAGACGGAGGTCCTGGCAGGTGCTCTGTGGGGGCTGCCCGTGATATATTTGTTTTATCCAAGCCGTCCATCCATTTTGAAAGATCATTTTAGGGCATGAGCCCGAATGGGAGGCAGTTCAAAGGTTTGAGTGGACCACACCACAGGAAACATTGTTGACAATGACCCCACTGTTGAAACCTTCCCAGGGCCCACCTTGATGTTTATTTGCCATCCAACTTGTTCATATCGTCACACATGCCTCGATGAAGGGATCGGCTTGATCAAAAACTTCTGCCGCCCCCAAGAGATTTTCAGCAGTAGAAATTCAATCCCCACTGTTTTCTGTGGTGTGTTTCATTCCAGCCTTTGGTCTGCCTTCCTTTTGAGTGCATGCCCTAAAATGATCATTTCAAAAAGGATGAAGGCTTGGATAAAACAAATATACCACGGTGGGAACCACAGAACCCCTGCCAAGACCGTCCGTCTCTAGCTTAGGTACCTACCCAATCCGGACCATACCACAGGAAACAACAGCGGACCATTAAAATCTTCTTGTGGGCAACAAAAGTTTTGGTTCAAGCTGATATTTGTCTGATCAGTTCATGCAGGTCTTTGTGATCTTATCAACAGGTTGGATGTCAAATAAACATTCTAGTATCTCCCAAGAACTTTTTAATGATGGGTATTCAATCATCATTGTTTCCTGTGGCGTGGTTCACCTAATATTAGGATCTCCTTCATTTTTTTGAGCATAGCCTAAAACGAGCTGTCAAAACGAATGGACGGCGTAGATGCAAGGTATATAGACATCGGTGGGCCCCCCACAATCAGGGATCCACCGAAGCCACGCCCTCAATATTGTGTGATCAGTGGACCAAGGCCCAAGATTTGGACGGCTATATTACATGGCACACGTACAACGTAGGAATGCATGCTTACCGTGTGTGAACTCCGGTGCGTCGCACCGACTCTCCAGGCGTTCCAAGGCTCGACCAGAACCCCGGAGGCGTTTCTAGAAGCATCCGTCTTTCTTTGATATATTCTGCTCGGTCAGTGTGTTGGAAAGACTTTTCATTCCAAATCTCCGACGCGTTCGTTTCAAAGCTTCATCTCCTCTTGATCTTCTTCTTTTTCTAGGGTTTTCTTTCTGTCTTCTCCTCCTCCTCCTCTTACAGTAGATTAGAAATCCACCGAAAAATGGCGAACGAGGGACCGAAGTGGGATGGATTGTTGAAGTGGAGCCTCTCTCATTCAGACGGCAGCCGTCCCTCTCGAAATCTCAGGTACACAGTCTCTCTCTCTCATGTTAGGGTTTCGCTTTTTTCTGATGAATTTGGCTTTTTTTTTTTTTCTCAATCTCTCTCTCTAATTTTGTTTTTGCTCAATTGAAGTGATTCGAACGTGAAATTATTATTTAGGAACTCATTTTTGGGATTATTGGTTCTGTCAATTCGATATTATTACCTGTAATGGATGAACGGTCTGGATCATCGAATCTCCTTGAAGGTGGAGAGCCTTTCTATAGCTAACTTCTTTAATAATCTTATATTATTGGAATGGTGAACCACTTATTTCAAGAGCAATTCCCGTTTCCATTGGGAATATGTTAGTATCGCATTTGATGGGTCTGTCCATGTAACTTGACTCGAGCACGTTCTGCTTATATGAGGTCCACGTGCCATAGAATTCCACATTAATAATGTTAATTAGAGAGATGGCTAAGAACAGAAAATGAAGTCATTATAATTCCACATTAATTAAGTTAATTGGAAAGATGGCTAAGAACAGAAAAAAGGAAGTCAGAGAGAAATGCAACTAGATTAAGGAAGAAAGTAATTGTAATGAAGATCAGTATACGAGATTGAAAGTTTGATTCACACGAGAAAAGATGCAATGACGGTGAGGAAGCTCAACAGTCTTCTAGTCTCGTACCATGCTTGCTACCCATATTAGCTTTGGACCAAACCTGTCTCAGTAAGCAGATTGGGCTAGTTGGCCCTTGGGCCAGCCAGCCATTGCCAACCCTAAAGTTGGTCAGGCCTTCCACTAAAGGAGTGTCTAATATGAGTCTCGTTGTTGGTGTGCTCTAGCGTAACTGTATTTTTGTTCTTATTAACTGAGTTGTCATTTATCAAATGGAAAAATGACAACTAATATTTGTCTAGCCTACTGCTTTGTGTTTGTTCTATTATATGTTCTAGAATAATGGATTTGATCACTATCTTCTTAAGTTGTCAGGGTTAGGAATAGGAAGCCCTCCAGCTACCTACTAGCTATGTTGCTGACACCTCTAACAGAACAGCCTAAATAGTCGAAACATTGTTTAGATTTTGTAAATTGTAATATAGATGCGTTTGGATTCTTTATTGAATTGCTTATGATTAATCTATTCATCATCATCTTAACCTTGTTGTAATATGTTGTTGGTATTTAAATGGTAGATTCTGCTGCTGGACATCCAACCTTGAAAAACTCCATTTTGTTCAAAAAGCGTTGCTATTTTTCGAAAACGGAACTGTACTGGGAAAGAAAAATCCATAGGAATACTGCAAATCATGAATGATACAATATAATTATTGAAAACTGATAACTATGTTGATTTAGAAACTGTTCTGATTCTCTCAAAGGATTTGAGAGCGTCAACGCTTATTCATAATGAAAAGTTTACCAATATCAATTATTTTTGCGACTTGATTGAAGTTCATGTACTCACACATTCTTGGTTCCAGAAAACAAAACCTTCCAAGCTCACCATTTTATTCTCCATTCCTTTAATAGAATTGGAAAAAAAAGGATCACAATTTCCATATAGGGAACTGATCTCCTGGTTGTAGGTTAACCTACTATCTCCAATATTCTCAAGGGAAAAGTGGAAAACAAAAAATAGAAGACAAAAAATTGTCGTTCCATAAGCTCAGTTTTAAGTGACTAATTCTCTTTAAAATAAAGAGCGACATAATTCCTTTACACGCCTTGTTTATGAGCCCAGGAGTATATATTGACACTATTAAAGACATGCATGATGGTGCCGTTTCTTGAGTGAGAACAACATGTTGGGTGACTAATGAGTTTCCAATAGCATCGGGTCTTCATGAAGGTCAACATTAAGTGTACCGTTTTGCACTTCACATAGATGAAACAGCTAGTGACCAGGATGAGGACCCTTTGTGACTGTTCTCTGTGGATGATGTACTGTTGGTCCACTTCACTATGTTGCATGTTGTTTGCAGATGACTTGGTGTTGGTCTGCGACATTAGTGTGCATGTTATTTGCAGATGATTGCTCCATGAGACTAGAGAAGGGGTAAGTGCTAAAATCGAGGGTTGGAGGAAGGCTTCAGAGTCTATAGGCTTATTTTCGGAATAAAGAAAAAATATTTGTAATGCAACTTTAGTAAGAAACACTATAGTGGCATACCATTAAGGCAGAGCAATTATAGCAGTGATGCTTTAGTTACAATCCAATTTTTTTTTTTTTTTTGAAAGGTAATAAATTTATTAGAAACCAAACCGAGACAAAAAGGGAAAAGAAAGAACTACCACCCACAACTTCTAAAGCTAAAGCCCATTCCATAACATTCAATTTAGCCTTTCTAAAAGCCTCTGCCGCTTTCCGACTTCGATTTCTAAAATAGCGGTTGTTCCTCTCCTCCCAAATAAACTAAATACCAGCTAGCAGTGAGAGCCTCCAAACAGCCCTCAAAACTTTTGCCACTCCACCTCCACACCATGCTAAAAGAAAACTCCCAATTGAGCCCATCATTACCCATGAGACCTAAATAACTTGAAAAAGCTTTCCCAAATTTCTTTAGGAAAAGAGCAGTGAATGAATAGATGATCCACTGACTCTGCATTCTTCTAACACATCGAACAATTGTTTGGAAGCACCACCTTCCTCTTTTGAAGGTTATCGATGGTGAGCACCTTGTTCCACCCTACTAGCCAAGAAGGGTAGAAACCTTGGGGGGTGCACCATAATGCCACATGTGAGAGGTATACTGCATGTTCCTTTCTGTCACTGGACCAATAACTTACCTGTAGATGCCTACATGGAGCTGATAGAGAACCGGCTGGACCTCTCTTTCACCCACACCATAATGTCCCTTCCATTCACTAAAGGCACCGCCATGCTCAGCCACTTCAAAAATTCAAGAATTATTCCGTCTCCTCCTCCAATAGATTCCTTCGGCAAGGAGCCCAAATCACCTCCTTTCTTGACAGAGAAAAGCACTGAACAACTGAAATGTCTGCCTCTCCAGAGATTCCTCAATGCGATGTGTTTTGTTACCTTAGCTCTATTATTCAAAGAAACGTGAGAGAGAGGAGAATGCTTTCTATAGAACTATATCTAGGTAGATAGACTGGAGGTCTGGATTTGGGGTAGTGTGATTCTTGTATGCCTGTGAAAGTTAAGTTATGAGACGGCCCAAAAGGAAAAAGAAAAAAAGGAAAGGCTATCCTATATGGTATAGATGTTGTGTGGTTTGAAAATGAGCAGTGATTTGAGTCTTGCTAAGATGAGGGTGTTGAGAGGGATCTGTTGGAAGACTTGGAAGTATGAAATTGAGAGTGAGATCATAATTAGCAGCACAAAAGTCCCAATAAGAGATGAAATGATGGAGAGCAGAATGAGATGGTTCTGTCATTTGCAACAAAGTTTAAAGATGGCTCCGGTAGAGAGGGGAGGAATGGTTAGGGTTAAGTGCGTATGGAAAGAGGATGAGAGGAAGGCTTAAGATGACTTGGACTGAGTTGGGAGAAAGATACGAAGGCTTGTCAAGTATTGAGGATAGGGCCTTAGGATTGTTTGTGGAATTAGGATTTATAGAGCTGATCCAAAAGAGGGGCTAACGCTATGCCGGTGACGACGACGACAAAGTTGTTCACGGGCCTGATGGAAATCTAACGAGCATTCTTGTCTTCATAAGAATATGTTGCATCATGGTGCACAAGGAGCCTTCCTTCTCAACTTTTGACACTTTCTCAGAATGTGCTCATGAACATTATGAAGAGATGTCCATTGCACTGTGATAAATATGGCCGGGATTTTCAAAATCTTGCGATATTTTTGTGGAAAATTCATAAATGATTATTTTGAGAATGCCATGAGATTTTCAAAATATCGTTCATTTTTTATTTTTACAGGAAATTATTGCGTTTTTAATGAGATGAATATTTAAGTTTTAATTAATTCTTTTTCACCTAGCTTTTAATTTTTTTTTTTTTTAATTTATAACAAATGTTTTTTAATATTTATTTTCAGTGATACCTTCCAATAATATCACAAGAAAAACGTCAAGAACTGAAAATCTCCTGAGAAATTCCCATGCTAGTAAATTGCCAAGAAGGAGATTTGTCACTATGGTCCATAGAATGTGTTGTACTAATGGACGTGGGTAATATTGAGCTTCCTTGCACACAAATTAACAAAACTAAAATTATAAGTCTCTTAAAGTATTAATTAATTTTCTCCCTTAGGAACTAGGATCATATGCAGTGTACTTCTCCAATTGAGTTGTGCTGCTTACATGTTTTCAACATTCAGATTAGTTGCAGTTTGGACTCCAAAGAGACGTAAGTTCAATTTGAAGGCTTCCTCATGGTTATCAACAGTTTGGGCTTGCAATTCAATTCACTTATGCATCTGAGTGCAGTCTTAGAAAACTAATTACATGACGTGAAGTGATTAGCTTTTGAAAAATATTGTGTTGTTACACTGATTGCTGTGTTGATTTCTTTTCTATTTTCAGTGAGGAGGATCGGAAATGGTTCATGGAAGCCATGCAAGCCCAAACTCTTGATGTTACTAAGCGGATGAAGGAGATCACTCTTGTTATGCAAACTCCAGATCAAGTCTTGGAGGCTCAGGGTGTCACTTCAGCAGATCTCGAAGGTAATTTCACGTGATACTGGAGTGCTGCACTGCTTTTTTGCTTTTCTTTTTTCATATCTTTATGGTGTTCAATCATTTACTGTTTTTTTTTTTTTTTTTTTTGAAAGATAGCATTCAATCACTTGCTGACACATGGATCTATTATTTTGCAGATATGTTGGATGAGCTACAAGAGCATGTTGAATCCATTGACATGGCAAATGGCAAGTTCTTTTTCTTTCTTTCCTCTGTTTTGTGTGTACTGCGTCATTTTGATAGGTTGCTTTCTCTCTCTCTTTGTTTTTTTCTTTCCTGTAGAATTGGGAATGGAAATGAGCAGTCTATATTGTTCTCCTTGTCCCTTTTTCTGGCAAGTATCATGTACTATGTGCCTGCATCAAGAAAACAATTCTGTCCGGATTCTGCAAGATCGTGGCACTTACCTCAGTGCAGCATGGCTATCTAGAAGGTCGATTTTCAGGAATGCTGTTATGCGAGTATGATATGCCTTTTATTAGTTGAAAAATACTCACACTTGCAGTTTGTAAACGTCTTCCAGGAAGGGAAAAAAGAAAAAGTAAAAAAAAAAAAAGAAGACGAAAGAAGCATTTTGTAAACAGCTTGCAATAGAGCTCCCATCGAAGTTAAAAACTTTTGGAAACCCGAATCTTGGCCCCGCTCATCTTTCCTCTACTCGTGCATAGCTTCTTCCTTTTCGAAATCTCCGAACTCTCTGGATTTCTTGTTTTCATTTTCACACATAATAAGTTAACACGGTGTATAAGCTGAACTTGTTTAGGAAAAGACCAATTTTCACACATAATCAGTCATGGTGTATAAGCTGAACTTGTTTAGGAAAAGACCAACTATTCTTTTAGGAACAACTTAAGTGCAATCTCTAAGCCTTGGGTGTTCTACTCTGGGAAGCCCTCAATATTGTGCTTGCTTTTATTTTTATTTTGATTGGTTTAGATTTCCTCTAATGACTGATTGGTGGAGCATGCAAATTTCACTAATGAATGAATATCCTCAGTTAGAAATGGGATGAGATATTTATGCATTATGATGAATTCCTATCTGTTGACGACTATCACTTATTTCCGTTTGGATTTTTCTATACGTGCATGCAACAGACCTCCATTCAATTGGCGGCTTGGTCCCTCTCCTTGGCTACCTGAAAAGCTCCCACGCTGGCATTCGAGCGAAGGCTGCAGAGGTTGTAACCACCATTGTGCAAAACAATCCCCGGAGTCAGCAGCTCGTTATGGAAGCAAATGGTCTAGAGCCTCTCTTGTGTAACTTCACTTCAGATTCTGACGTAACTGTCCGGACCAAAGCACTGGGTGCAATATCCTGTAAGTAGATGGCGTATGGTTGATTTAATTGCTACTCAATGGAACATAAAATAGAGGTATTGTATGAGATGCCCAGTCAAAAGAAAATGTACCTTTTTTGTTTGATCCAGCAATGGTACAGGTGGGGTCCACGTTTCAGTCAGGATGATTCGTGCTTCAGATAGTCCCCTATCAGACGATCCCAACCATCTGAGACACTGCACTAATGGTCTTCATATTTTTTTATGGTAAAAAAAAAAAAAAGGTTTGGTTTTTCTGATGGGGGCATAGTTCAAAAACCCAAAACGTGACTCAATTGGTGTTCAGTGGGCTGGATTGACTTCGAGAACTAGGCTCAACTTGACATTAATGATTATAATATTAAAAATAAATTGGTTTATAATATCTGTTTAATTTAATTAATTTTTTTTTTCATGGTTTGGTCGAACGGTTCTGTCGTGGGTTTGCTCTCCACTGACACGAGTTCGACTGCCCTCCCCGTGGATTACCCGATGCACGTGGTTGGCAGGTGATTGTGTGCATCCGCAAGGAATACTCTCCTTAAAGGGGCAGGGACACCCTGTTGTCCTATAAAAGAAAATACTAAAATAAGCAACAAATCACTGGTCAAGACTCTCACCTCTCTTGTTTCGGGTTCTGGGTTTGAATACGTTTTCCTCTGGCTTTTTTTTTTTTTTGAATTGTTTTAAATAAATCCCCTTTGGAAATCGAGTGACTCAGGATTGAGTCACTGCTGAGTCGTGTCAAGTCAGCTGAATATTCTGGCCGATTCAACGAGTCTTTCCACTTGGAACCGAGTTTGTCTCAGGACTGAGCTTCCCGATGACTCGCTGAGATCCAAGTTGAGTTTTAGAACTATGGATGGGGAAATACTGCCTCTTAAGAAAGATGTGTGCTAGCAAATGCTTTTGGTGCCACTTGCTGCTTACCAACTCTGAAGGGAGCTCTTTTTCGCTGATGCTTTTAGCATTGTGTGTGACTTTCAGCTTTGATTCGCTACAACAAACCAGGAATTGCAGCCTTTCGTTTGGCAAATGGTTATGCTGCACTGAGGGATGCCTTGGGTTCTGAAAATGTTAGGTTTCAAAGGTACTTGCTCCAATGATTCTCATATCATCAGTGAATTTTGCTTAGATGAACCTCCATTTGCTACACATGTATTGACATGAAGCCTGTGCGATGTCGGTTCCTGCATCAGGTAGGCCCCACTGTTAACCTGTACTTGGAAGAATTGGGCCTGTTAATTCTTCACGTGCTCATGTGTTAGTTGGATGGATGTGGACACTGTCAACTATTTTCCTACATGTTCCATCCTTCTCTTGAGTTGATTGGCTTGATTTATGATCCAGGTCCATCTACCTGGTTGGTGCCCCACCTGATGCATGAATCAGACATGCAGCATCTCTCTTTATTGTGCATGGTCGTGACAATCACCGTGGAGTTACTATCCATGATGATTTTATACTTAAAACCAGCAAATTCATTTTGCAGGAAGGCTCTTAATCTGATACAATACCTACTACAAGAAAACAATTCAGATTGCAGCATTGCCGAGGAGCTTGGGTTCCCCCGTATCATGATGCATCTGGCCTCCAGTGACGATGCGGAGGTGCGAGAAGCTGCCCTGCGGGGCCTTCTCGAGCTCACTCGAGACAAGGCAGCTGGTACCAGCAACCTAGCCAACGAAGATGAGAAGCTGAGGCAGATCCTTCAGGGTCGAATCAACAATATCAGCTTGATGGGCCCTGAAGATCTCAGGGCTGCCAGGGAGGAGCGGCAGCTGGTGGATTCGCTCTGGAATGCATGCTACGACGAGCCATCTTCTCTACGGGAGAAGGGTCTTCTTGCTCTTCCTGGAGAAGATGCGCCCCCACCTGATGTTGCAAGCAAGATTTTTGAACCCCCGCTGAGGGCTTTCGCCCCAAACCCATCGTCCAGTAAAAAATCTAGCAGTGAAAAGAAAGAGACTCCTTTGCTTCTGGGCCTGGGGCCTCCAACTGGCGAATCTCAAGTTCACGGCAATCCAAATGCTAGTTAGCGTAGTCCAGAATTCTCAAGCGTGCAGCTGATACATTTGGAAAAAGGGAAGTAGCATGTATCTCAGTCCATTTCAGGTAAAGGATATGATATAGATGGGCCTGATTTGGATTTTCTCTCTTTTTTTTTTTAAAAAGTGATTTGGATTTCCTGTTTTAAATGCCTTTTGTAGGGAGTATAGCTCATGTAAAATATTTCAGTTTTTAAGTCAACTTTTTTCAAAGATGGCGGATTGATTAGCTTTTTTCTCCTCTTCATTCTATTTTTGAAAGCAGAAGCTTTAGAAGCCTTAGGGGACCTTTGGCAGCTTGCATTTTGGGCCTTTCAATTCCAGGCCAAAATCTTGTGTGGAGCTGGATCAAAAAGGGTACTGCTCAATTCCACTTTAAAAGCTGGGTTGTGAAATCAGCTTATTTTCATTTCCTCTCCAGCAGTCGTACCGGGGTTTCTCAAACCTAGAGAGCCATGTGAATAAAAATTCCATGAGAGCCACCTGGTCCGTTGGGTACTCTTGGATCTTAACCATTGAACCCAAAAATCATGATCATCCAAAACTCAAGGTAGATGGGCCACACCATTAGTTTTGTGCAGGATCCGCTAGTGTTTATATGGCATCCAATCCATTCACCTGATGTGTCTAGTTGGGATGAAAGAACTACCCAAAATGTGTCTTGTTGGGATGGAAGAATTACTAGAATTAACCCCAATCCAAAAGTCGCTGTATTCTGACGTGTCTTGTTAAGGATGAATGAATTATCCAAAACAAAACGCAGGTAGGCCATAGCACATAAAATCTAAGGGTTTTAGGTATAGTTATTTTGGCTGACCCAAGCATTGAATCATCTTGATTTTTTTTTTTTTTTTTTTTTGGGTCAACGACCAAAGAAGGGCTGCAAGGTGTAGATTTTGGACGTCTTGTATTTCATGCATGTTAAGTCGAATCTCCCATGTTACTGGAAGTAACCTTAGGCACCAATGTTTTTATTTTTTTATTTTATCATTTCAAATCTCTCTCTTTCTAGTTTCTACACATGCATGAGGTAAGTCTCATAGTAAGCTTCCATGAGGCTGAGCTTTGTGGGCCTCATAGTGATGTGTGACGGACATCCATTCCATTAATCAGACCCACCCTTCCATGGTGGGTCATAGGCCTAAAAATTAGGCCAATCCATGACTAGGTGGGCCACACCACTGACAATAGTTGAGAATGGATGCCTACCAATTAAAACCTTCCTGATTGTATGTAGGGCTCAGTGATATGTGGTTTAGACATCCAGTCCATCCATTGTCTCTCACTCACTTGGATGAGGGGTAACACCAAATTTCAGGCGATTCTTTTAGATGTTTTCAACATGATTTTCCATAGTTTTAGATGGTGCGGCCCACCTGAGTTTCGGATACAGTTGATTTTTTTGCACATGCCCCACCTAGTGCTTTTATGTTTTTAACATGATTTTCCCTTGTTTTAGATGGTGTGGCCCACCTGAGTTCTGGATACAGTTGATTTTTGCACATCCCATAACCTAGTGGGGACTTGCCAAATGCACAGCATAGATGCCCCTAACACATCACGGTGGGGCCCACAGCTCAACCTCATGGTACTGGTTGAAAATCCACGTTGGTTCCCACGCATTGAAAATCCATGTTCCTTATCCTTGCCTTGGTGGTAGAGTCCCGGGAGTTTCAACATGAGGTAGCCATAGGTGGTGAAATCCCACTCCCACCATGGCGTGAGTGCAGGGGTGGGTGTGTGTGAAAAAAGAAAGAAAAAGAAAATCAATGTTGAGAAACACTTTTATGGCCCGTTTGGATACTACCAAATAAGTGACTTTTCGGTTGAACTTAAGACGTTTTACTTTTGGCACTTAAGTTCGTTTGGTAAGTATTATTGAAAAGTAACTTCTCTCTTAAAAATTACTTATCTTAGTAAGTAAATTTTTTTTTATAGCTTTTTGACTTTTGACTTTTCTACTCCTCTCTCACGTCACGCTTTTTTCTCCTCCCCTTTTTTATTTTTTAAAATTTTTGTGGGTTAGTACACACCCACACTGTTAGTCACCCTCCAATGTTAATTAACTACCTTCTAATTTGACTCTTCTACTTATCTCTCTCAGTTCATGCTACATATTGAAGTTCTCTTTCATGGTTCACTCAATTACTGCTCTCTCATACCCTCCATATCAAAGGAGGCCTCACATGATGGACTGTCCCATCAAAGATGGGGGCTCACACAGTGGACAGCCCACATCAAACATGGGCCCTACATTAATTGATGCAAGATCCAATCCACCAATCAGGTTGATCTGATCTTCTACATCTTTCCCAAAAATGCTTCTAGTCCACTCACCATGTGGACCAACTATTGGAAACAAGTGAATGGGTTAGAAAACTTGTACATTTGTTTTGCAGACTATGGCCCACCTGACCAGTGGATCAACCTGATTCTTGTCCCAGGGCATCCATATAGTGGTCCCGTTCTGATGGATGGAATGTCTCTCGGACCAATCGTGCCATGCTATACATGAGCTTTATTGCACTCACGTGTGATTAGAAAAGCTCATTCTGTTAGAAAAACTGCCTCAACACTTAGCTTTTTCTTTTCATGTCAATAGGCTGCTTATCATATGTAGATTTGAAAATTTCTTTCTAAAGGTTACTTATCAATGTGTTATTATCAAACACACTTATTTACTTATTGGCTGATAAGTATGTTGTTTACCAAACATACTTATTTGCTTAATAAGTAAAAACCAAGATAAGTAACTTATCTGATAAGTAGCTTATCTTAAGTAACTTACAATCCAAATGGGCCCTTAAAGAAATCCAAATCCCGTAATGTCTATTTGCCATCTAACTTGTTGAAAAATGAAGGGAAAATGTGAATGTGGTGTTAACCGAGTAACACCTAACCCATTCCCTTTTAGAAACAAATAGTTATATATCCATAGAATATATGGCTTGACATAGATAATGAATAAATGGGAGTTAATATCATTGTAATTGCCTGATAACTACAACATCAGTTGCTCAAGGCAAAAAGAGCTCATTCGGAAGGACTAACCCTTCCCTTCCAAATCGCCTGATAACTACAACATCAGTTGCTGGACAGTTAGGTCAAGCTTCATAGGTATGATCCTATGATTGATTTGGCGCCTAGGGTAGTGAGCTGTTCTTAGTGTTGATAGTAGAGTGAAATCAAGGGTTAGTAATCTCACTGAAGTTGTGGAAGAGCAATAAGACGAGACAACAGACAAAACACGTCGATATGGATGTAGGATTATCTTCTCGACCCAGTGTCACATTGACTAACGTTGACCTCCGTGACATGTGGGGCTATTGTAACATATTGCAGAAGACACCATGGTCAAAAGCAGAAAAAATCTCCTGGTTAATTGAAATCTACTTTGAAAGGTTTTTGCTATTGGTGAACCACTAGTTTAGCGACAAGTTTCCAGCAGACTTAGAGACAGAGACCGATTGATTTTCCAATAAGATTTGTTCCGACGGAACCATAAGGTCATCTTCCACCAACTTAGGTGGCTGTGAGAAGAACGGTCGAAACAACAATCCTCATGGCCATCAGGATCGAGACTCCTAAAACATCCATATGCTTGGGGGATAACTTCATGCAGGCGTTGATCGGCTATTGGGTAAATTGCTCATGGGAGCGGTGCCAACAATTATTATGCTATAGTCAAACACTTTGGGGCAACTTCTTGTGTTGTCGACAATACTACAAAGTATACAAGAGCTAATCCACCTAGGGGCAACCTCCGATGCCTTGGGTCCCATTAGCCGTTAATCTTGTGGTCCAAACATCACCACTTGCAACACAACTGCGACAATTAGGTCGCAAAGATCTAATCTACTCAATGTAAGAAGTAACTCGCCAATCTTATGATTAAAGGGTTATTGAACATTCGACGGACGTGAATGTTATCATGGCTAGTGTGGAAAAATCAAAACGGCGGAAGGCAACAAATAGTAGATTGATATAAAAAAATGGCTAAGGAAAATGGACAAGTTGAATCCAGAAATAATCAGGGTAAGGACGAAAACTAATACTCTATGAAGAAAATTCGCTAAAAGATACGTTGCCAAGACGTGTTATGCGAACGATGCTGCCAAGAAGTCTATGTGACTTACCGATGTAGTGCTCTAGACAAACCATGTGATAAACCACCATGACCACATAAAAGCCCAATCTTTCTTGAAGATAATCCGCCAAAAGACGTGCCGTCTAGGTACATGCTATATGAACGATGGCGTCACGAGATTTATGCAACAGACTGACGTATCGCTCCAAATAAACCACAATAGCTGCATGGAGAATTATCAAGGTCACCATAGCCAAAATATAAGAAAGTTTCCACAGCCACAATGGTTGCATGGAAATACATTATAGATGGATGACTAGAAAATTCCATGGCTAAAATGACCAATCTAATGGTCGATTAGACTAAAATGGCCAAATCAATAGTTGATTCGAGCAAAATTGTTAAAGGACAAGAATGTCTAATTTTACTGTCGATTTAACTAATCAAAATGATTGACCAAATTAATGGCTAAAAAGTCTAATTTATTTTTTTTAGTCATGCAACGCACCCACCTTGTTAGTTGTGCAAGACACCCACATGGTTGGTCACATGATGCACCCACCCACCGGTGGGGTTAGTGTATCTCCTTAGCACTTGAACTTGAGACCTGCTGTTGAAACGCCTAGGCGTCTTTCAGTTGGGCTAGCAGGTGAGACACTGAAAAGTCTAATTTACGACCAAAATGACGGTCCCAACTAGTGGTTAGACAGAATTATTAACTCTCATTCAATGTCTCTTCACATTTTTCAAGTACATTCTCCCAGTGTAAAGAGACGTGGGGGCGTTGTTTGCACCCAACCCATCACAACCAGATATAATGGTCCTGAAGTTGCCACGTAGTAGCTCTCAAAGTCAAGAGGCTAATGGCATGTTTGTGTTAGGAATATAAGAACTAAAGTCTAGAAAAAGTAACTCGATGTAAAGTAAGAGTCCTACTAAAAAAGTAACTCTGTAAAAGAAAGAGTTCAATTATGTCAAGACTCTAGCCAATTATTCTACGAACTTGCCTGCCTTGTGGAATGTTTCTATACACATGGCTAGATATACTTGGCTATGATTATGTAGAAAATTAAGGAGATTTGTGTGACCGATTATATAAATCTCTTATGATACAGAAAGTACAATACAACCATTGCCTTTACAAATCTATAAAAGTAGCACTGGATGAAAAACCAAATCTATAAAAGCAGTACTAGATAAGAAAACTCGAGGCACCAATCGAGTAATCACGTATAATCTTTCTCACAATGCAATGTTGTTCTATCTTAGTATTAACCTTAGTTCCTTCACTTTTATCCAGAATTACAGCAACAAATTCGGAGTTTGTGTTACTTAGATTTGCTATTGTAATATTCTTAGGAGTAGTGTAAATATCTGCGACCTTTGTCGCTAGATTTCCGATTAACCGAATCCATAGTTAGAAGATCACACGGCTCAAATTGTACTAACAATGTTTTATTTTTATTTTTTTTCTTTGCTTATTTTATGTTCATGTTTATTGTATCAATCTTAATTCCAAATTAATGAAATTCACGGTTTAACTTTTATTTTTTAATTATTTTTTATTTTTTATTAAATTATTGAGAAACTTAAGGTCCGTGATCACCGTTAGAAGAAAAGTTCCCACTTCATTGATAATAGGACAATGTTGTCAACCTTCGTAAGTTTGATCCTACTGTTGATGTGGCGGATGGTGTCCCAAGCGACTCACTTGAATTCTATGTCGATTACAACTCTGACACATTAGACACTATTTTATTGGCATATGTTTATTTGAATATGACCGTTCGTTAACACGTAGCAACTGAGACCGATACATCCATATAAAAATAATGATAGCCCCATCTCTTTGAGGTGACCTTACGTCCACCCACCCCTTCTCGCAAAAACACGAAAAAACCAGTCGTCCACCAAAATTTTGGCAGATGTTAGCATTCAAGTAGGAACACCCGCATCTTACGGGACTGGAATTCTCTACGACACTTGTTGTATAAATCTCGTGCAATACACGAGCTCTGTGGGCCTCACCATGATGTGTGTGTAACATCCACTCCGTTCATCAGTTGTGCCAGGCACCCTACATGGCAATAATTATATTGATCGAAAAATGGTGGGCCATACCGGAAAAAATGTAAAATGACGCTTAAAACTCTTAAGTTCAATCGATGTGGTCTACCCGAGTTTTGGGTCAGGCTGATTTTTTGGATTTATCTTCATCCTGGTGGGTCTCACGTGATTAACGGGTTGGACGGTGCATGAACAATGCTAGCCCCAGGAAAGGTTCTAGGGAAGGCGTCCCCATCCTCACTGTCCTTGTGGTGTGGCCCACGCCAGTTTTGGATCAGACTGATGTTTGTAATCAGCTCCTAAAGTGAGGCGATGCAAATGATAGACGGGTTGGATGTTGCACAAACATCAGGGTGTGTGCACAGAGATCAGGTGCTGCACGCTCTCCTTGTAGCAGGTGCTGCATAGGATTCCTGTCCCAGTTTGACATGTGGGATTTCTCAATTCTGACAGGTGGGGCCCACCTTGGACGGATAATGCCCATGAAATCTCCCAGATTGGATACGCTAGTTGGGACGTTCTTCAGACAAATGCAGATTGTTGCTATGTCTCTCCGGCCACAATTTAAAAGGTTAGAAGTGTCCTATCATGGAGAATTTTGGCATGTGGTCCACCCATGGTGTGATGCAACAGATCAACGGTCTAGATTACGGAATCATAGGTCCCACTTATTGGGATTGAAGATTGGGACGGGTAGCGTAATGTACGATTCCTCTACACCCAACGAATGAACAAGCGAAGCTGCTGATGTGAGGAAGTTGATACGGTCGAGCTGGAAGAATCTGTAGGCCCGAATCTATAAGCATCGCAAAAACTGAATCTGAAAAATTACATTTTGAAATCTTTATTGAAATCGTGGGATACGCGTGCGGTGCGACTCTCCATATACACAGTACGCACACAATTTATTTATTTATTTATTTTTAAATTTTTTTTTTCTCCACATCAGATACCATCACAAGAGGAACAACTGAGGGTGCGACCTGATAAGGACGGGTCAATGTGAATTCCGGGAGTTAAAGGGATGGAGACCCGACCCATTGATAATGGGCCTGTTGTAAGATGGAGCCACTGGGTCCTGCCCCCTCCAGGGGAGGGGCTTTGGTTGGCCTGAAGGCATGTTTCAAAGTTTGTTTATTTTGTGTGCGCTTGATTGGTCCTATTGTCTAATCAAATCCCCGCATGCCATGCCTGTTTTGACTTGGGGTTCTGTAGACACCCCACCTAAGGTGAAAGAGTTAATCTATTCTTCTAAGGCTACACCTAAGCTCAGTCCTAAGTCCAATTCAAGCTCAAACCTAAGACTATTTAGAAGCTTGGTTTAAGCTCATTTAATTTTAGGACCCTAATAAAGTGAAAAGAGACCAGCCCAATGGATACCAGACCTCACCAGGGCTCTCAGTGAAATTTGAGCTTCATCCATGTTTTGGGTGGCGCATGATGCGCCACTTCACCTCGAGAGTCTTGCTCAATCCAAAATGACCCTTTTGCCCCCTAATTTTTCACAAAATTACACCATTTATCATCCATCTAGCTAATCATAAAGTGCCATGTGACGCACTCATTCCTTTGACCAATTACAGCCTTTCAAGCCTTCATCGACTTCCAAACTTTTCAAAAATCACAAAATGCCATCCCCATACCTATAAATATCCCTCTCCTCCTTATTTCCATATCATCTCTCATTTTTCATCTCTCATCATTACCTACCAAACACCAAGCTACCCATTTACCAAGGAGGGAAGGAGAGCAAAATGAGAGGAAGCCATTTTTGCTTTAGGTCAACCTAGCCAAGCTCACATCCCAACCACCTGAGCCACTGAAAGACTGATCCAGTATACTCTTATCGACCCTTGCGACAATCCATTCATCCACTACTTAGTTCATATCAACTTCATTCATATTCACATTAGCATCGTGCATCATCACTTTCTCTCTCAACCTCCTTGCTTTCCTAGTCTATCTAAGTGTATGCTTATGGTTTGTCGGAATCTTGGATCCTACCCATAAAAAAATTGAATTGATTGAGATTTTATATTTCTTACCATTCTAAGTCAGACGTTATATTCACATCACCCTTACATTCCATGCTAGTCAGTTCAAGTGTATATTTTATGGTTTATCAGGTTTTCGAATTCCGTCCATTAAAAACTCAAGTAAACTAGAGCTTTACTACCTCTTCAAGCAGGTAGGTTTGAGCAGGGAGTCTCTCCTAATCCCTCTTTTGAATAGGCATTGCACTATCGCATAACATCCCATCCATTCTATTGCACCATACAGATGTAAGAACTAACCGAATATCTTATATTTCGTTGAGTTTTGTGAATTAGAGATTGGGCTTTTGTACGATAAGAAAAGGTGCCTAATAACTTCCTTCTTTGTCATCTTAGTCTCTTGCCCAAAATCTCAGGTCGCATATTAGTAGTCATTTAGACAAAGAAATCCTCTAGTTAATAATTTTTGTAGTGTCTAGTTGATTATGGAAATCTGAGCTTGAAAAGGCCCCCATGAGCATGATCTCCTGTGATCCAGCATCCACAGTTCCCAATCTTTGTCCCTAATTTCTAAGCCCATTTGTACAAACTCTCAAAATAGGTACTTGCCTAAACATAATTGTGTGTCAAACCCCGGTTTGTGAAGTGCGCTTTCGAAAACACGGTTTTGATCTCCTACTCATCGGAATAGGCACTAAAAAATCCATTCAACAGGAACTAATCAGATTAGTTTTGGCGCACCATTGCAGAAAACCCATTTTGCAAAAACCTACTTTTGCAGAGGAAGCACGCAAACGGATTCCTAAAACCTTTTGAATTCAACAGAAACTAATCAGATTAGTAGAGCATCCAACCGCATATCTTATTTAGGTGGACTTTCAGCTTTAGTTACTTGCCTTGAGATATCTCAATTGAAGAAATTTTAGAAATTGAATTTAGGTTGGGTTTGGGTTGGATTCATTTTTGGGGGTTCATATCTAACCCATTTAAAAGTTATGATTTATATTTCCCAAATTTAGGAAGTTTTAAAAATTGGATCTAGGTAGTGTTTGGATTGGGTCCATTTTTGGGTGGTCAAAATCCTGAGCTGCTTGAAAGTTAGGTGCATGTCAGTCAGCGTAATGCAGTTTTGAGAGCTTCTGGGCCAAACCATTTCTTTTCCTTATTTGGGAGGTTGGGCTTGGCTTACGACTGACATACATGTCATAAATGTAAACCATAGTTCTAAATTTGCTTAGAGCACCTTTAATTAAAAGTAAAAAAGAAGGCATATGGGTGCATTTGAGCTTAGCCAACTAGTCCATTGGGTCGAGTCAGGTTGAGTCTTTGGCCCGACCATACCCAAATGAACATCAAATTGAGTTGGGTTTTTGGGTTTTTAAACTATGATGTAAACTAATGTCCTGTATGGAAAATTAGGGTTCATGGTTGAAATAGCCCATATTGTGGACTTTATGCTCTATATGATTTATGATTAGAGCCATCCATATATCATGCATCAAAAACATGGTTCTTGGTTGCAATTGAGCGTGGACTATATGCTTGATGGTTTGATATAGGGTTGTAAATGGGTTAGCGGACCGATGGGGTACCTAGACCCAACCCATTTAGACCCAGCCCATTTATTAAATGGTATGGGGTTTGGGTCCAATAACATACCCATTTGCTAAACGGGTCTCGGTCTGATTTCCTTTATATTAGGCCTGACTCGACCCGACCTGAATCCATTTAGTAAGTGGACGGGTTTGGTCTATGTTTCAAGGGACCCATCCAGCCTAGATCCGATTTTAAGCCTTGTAAAAATGCTTGCATGCTAGATCTATACCTAGAACCATTAGACCCGACCCATTTATAAATGAGTCTGGGTAGATCTCCCTCTACTAGACCCAGACCCATTTATAAATGGGTCTGATGGGTTGACTCAAACTCGACCTAGACTCGCCCATTTAGTAAAAGGGTCTGGGTCTAAAATTTGGACCCAGGCCCATTTAGTAAATGGGCAGGTCTGGTTTAGGCTAAACACACCCTAAACCTGACCATTTACAACCCTAGTTTGATAGTCGGAATTATGGAATCTATGCCACGTGTGCCATGGTAATAGAATTAAGTGAAGGGATGATTTTGACCATCACCTTCTTTAAATGATTTTGAACATTAAAAAATTCAATGGCTCACATTCAACTCTAAAAACCAAATTTCTACATTAACAAATTGTGATTATCAGATAATTACTTATTTATAGTAATAATGAAAGTATGAACAAATGAAATAATTAGACCATCCCAGCATGTGGGCCCTAGTGGGTGGCAACCCACACTCGATGTTGAGTTTGTGCTAATTTACTAGTTGCAAGTGTTAACCAACCGATCTAACTTCACCCCATCAGATTTTCAATTGGGTCGAGTATTTAATATCTTGGATTGGTCTTAGGTTGGATCTAAGGTTAGATCAGGCATCGGGCCTATCGACTTGCATCCACAGGTGCGCTATTTTTTACATCCACACACCACATGGGTACTTGAACCCATGACCTCAGTGTTGAACTCACTCACAGAAAACCCATGGTAAGATTCAATCCGAACCACACACGTTGAGTGGTCCACTAGCAACTTGGATATTGAGCGGGTTGTTGGGTTCGGCCCATTTGATAATTTGATTTCAGATCTAACATGGTGGGTCCAACTTCATATCCAAATCCGTTTATTATTTGGTCGGGTCTGATGACCCGTCCAAGCTGCCTGACCTTTTGGTACCCATAATTGCTGCATTTTGACATATCTTTACCTTGAGAAAGTATGCACCACTAAGTCATCGAGCATTCAATCTCATATATAAGTGGCATCCTTTGTAAGAACTAGACACTCCAGCTATTCTGACCACCTTCTGATGGGCCATATGCCAAAATCACACTAGTCAAATTATCTCAGCCATCGATTAGATGATTTTTGTCTATTAAGCATCAACCATTGGTTGTGATTTTCCCTTGTGATTTTCCCTCAAATGTTGATTGCAAATATTTAAGAATCATCAATGTATAGAATCATCCATGCACTTGTGGTTTTTCACGTCCATTGGATTTAATAGGCATTTTTTGTGTGTATAAATTTAACGCCCCGGATTTTCGCTAACTTGGGGATTGAAAGTCCTTGGGCGTTACCTTCGGTTTGTCAGTCATACTGCGTACCCACACGTGTGTTCAGATGTATTGAGAACTAAAATGAATGTATTTACCAAAGAAATGATGAAATTTTTTAGGAGTTGCAAGATCACATGGTTTAGAAGAGTTTTCCGACGATCGGGTTGACTCGGGCATGTCGCTGTTTGTAGAGTCTAAGTAAAGAACACTGAATTATCAGTCTACTTGTAGATCGATAAGACTATCATGAATATTTTACCGGACCTTGGTGTTTTAGCCTATTTTTGGTATTTCAGATTTTTTGAACAGTTTAGATTTGGCAAAAACCCTCTCTTTTAAAAGGTGCTATGTTTTGGAAATGCCAAAAAGTTGCGATTTGTACTTGGAGTGAAAAATCAAAATCTTTATTGTTGGGATTTCGATTTTTTAGTATCTTTTATAGAATTCAAATGGGTGGTACTTCCTTATTTACATAAATAACTTAAAGTAAATGGAAAACGTTGTTTTGTAAATAAGGCTGACAAGTAGTCTGGACTGGGAGGGAACTCACTGTGCAAGGGAGAAACCCTGAATTTTCAAAGAAAATGGACAAGGGACAATCGGCCGATCGGATCCGACGGGACTCGAATTTTAAGGGGGTTTTAAACCCCATTCGATCAATCTCTCTCTTATTTCTCTCCTCCACTCTCTTCTCCCTTAAACTCCCAAGCCCTCCTAGCTCTCTTCCTCCCTTCTCAAACCTATTTTCCTCCTCAAATCATTCCTTAAACCTTGAAAGCCTCGGAGTTTCAAGCTTTCTTCGGCCTCCACGTCCGTTCTCGCGTCTTCCCCGGCCATGAACCGACGGTTTTGGGTCGGATTCACCTCCCCATGCTAGGTAAGGTGTTCCTCTACTTACTCTTTTCCTCTTCCTTCAATTTTCTTCATTTTTAGATCATTAGGGTTAAAAACCCTCATTTGATTCGTCTAAACCTTAACCTAGGGTTTGCTCATGTTAGGGCTCGGGGCCTTGGCTATCATATTGGTGCGGCTCGTACATTGTGAAAGCCGTGATCGGGCAAGGCCCCGTGTGGATGCCGTCGTGCCCTAAGTTCGGCCCGATTCATCGAATCGATTTGGGGTTTTCCCAAATCCGAGATACCAAAACTTTAAACCCTAATTAGACATTTGATTAGATTAAACCCTAATTAATTAACACTAGAGTTGTGATTCATTATAGGTAATTGAAGTATTCTCTAATTTTCGGTGTTCAGACCATATTTGAATCACTCAGGCTTCATCTGAATCGAGCAATTTCGATTCTAAGGTGAAGATCTACCTTCAAGCTTATTCTCGACAAATCCTAGTTAATGATTGCTTGAGTTTATATGTAAATTGTTGATGTGTGTATAATATGTTCGATGAATGCCTCTATTGCTTTTTGATTGATAATATGCTCGATGAAATGCCTGAATGATTTGAATTTACAAAATTGTAATGTATTTATGCTTGTGGATGTATGGGATGCCCTGTGTCATCCGGGTCCTTTGGATCGGTCGGGCTAGGTGCTTGGATATGTTTATGATTAGGTATCTAATAACTTAAATGGTCATTATAATAAGTTAAGTGTTGCTTTGGACTAAGCTTTGACAACCATTTGATATAGTGTACTGCCTGCTACTAGGTTAGCTGTCACAGACTTATTCGATCGACCAAGCGGGACACGGTCGACCGATAGTGGCCATTGTTGGTTTTTCGTCATCCACTTGGGTCTACCGAATAAGCCCCATTTAGAGTTAATCATTCTTGTATTTCATTGTTGAATTACACTATATAGAATCTAAAATACCATCGTTCCTATTGTGAATAGTCCACTTAAAACCATACTGTGACTCGATCCACTAAGTCTCATGAGCCAGGCATGGTGGTATGGGACATCGTGTCTGAGTTGTCGGCCTACGCTGGGGTGGTGCCTCCCCGTAGTGACCAGTGAGCATTGATAGGGGTGACCGATTGTTGTTCGAATGACCCTTGTGATAATTGTGACCCTGGCCGATGTTTGCGTGCCTGTGCACCGTTCGAATGACCCGAGTGTGTATTGGGATAATTCCGAGTGAAACGCTTGCACCTCAGAATAAATTAATCATATTTGATATTTGGGATATGAGACATTCCACTTTGATTTGGGCGTGGTTGACGAGTCACGGTCGAACCAGGCTTTCATGGTAGGATAACTCAACCTTGGATCGAGGGGTTACTGACTATGATTGGAGATGCATCGCAGGGAGCCAGATAGTCCCGGTTAGACTTTACGATACGATGTGGTATTCTAGCTTCACCAATTTGCTGAATGAATTGGACTAATAAATACTTTAATTAATCATGCATACATGACATTGCAGTTGATGGAGACTCATGTAGCCTGGTTGCTTGATGTGGCGCCAGCGCTACCTTGAGCACCTCATGTCATTTCTCTGTGTCATCCGGGCTGTGTACTCAGTCACAACTTATGACCTGCTAGACAGGTGGACTGTGGATTCTGATACTAGTTAGCTGGGCCAGGGCTTGCCCGGGACATGCATTGTGTGTGGAATCATGACATTCATGCATTTAATCAACTAGCTTAGGATGATGTATGATTTGTATGTGGACATTACCTAAACTTGATTGATTTGACAACATGCTTAAGAATAATACACTTATATGAACCTGTTTGTAATTTAAATATCCCAAGTCTAACCTTGGGGTTATTATTTCACTATGTTGGCGTTTTGACGCCTTCTATTTGACATATGCAGATGTCTCAAGAATATGATTAGATGGTGGTGCACACGGGCGTTTTGTAGTCTTTTAATTTCATCCCTTTTGGGTAGATGTATTTTTTCTTCCTATTACTTTTATTGCGATTCATATAATTCTCATATGGGCTTACACTGCGATTGAATTGTACATCTAGGGTGTTAGCCTTATATTTTTGGATTTAGTTATCTCCGCTTTACTTATAATCCGCTAATTGAAATGCGTTACTCTGATTATTTGTGAATAGAATGAATGTAAATCTGATTGAGGACACACGTGGGTGCATTTTCCACATGTGGCATTCCTAAAATAGCATTTTATTTAGTTAACACTCGGAAACTCGGGATCAGAGTCTCCGTACTCGGGTGCTGAAATTTCGGGTCGTTATAATAGAACTACAATTTTTTTGGAGGAACGAAAATTGATATTCATTTTCTACATACATAAACTCTTTTTCTTAAGGCACACCACACCTTTAGGTGAGAGAACTGTTTACATACGCCCAGTTAATTGGTTTTTCATCTAGTTTGCCCCTCAAACCAAGGCATGTGTAGGCGTAGGCTAGAGGACAGTATTACCCATTTATCACAAAATAAGGTAAGATAAAAACCTTTAAATAACCGAGTTCTCCTTGGTGAGTTCCAATCCGTGATTTTGCAGATGGACAGTTAAACAAGGGTCCATGTTCAATTCAATAAAGTTGCGACTCCCGATATTGGCAGTTGGGATATTTTTGTAGAAAATTTTGGGACATCTTCCAAGCATGGTGGGTAGCAACAGACCAATGGTTTATATTACTGACCAAAGGGCTCCGCAGGTCAAAATTTAAACTCACACATACTTACATGTACATTAAACACATGCCCAGTGGTTCAGATGGGTTGGGACAGGCAGGACCATCCACCCATTTAGCAATGGGGTCTAGATTTTAGTCTTTAACCCGACCCATTTAGGTCATGCTTGGGTTATGTGCAAGTCTAAATAAGTTAGGTGGGGTCGAGTTTGGGTAAAATCTGTATTGAGAGGATTTAGACCCGTCCAAGAAGACAGTGGATAGAACGTCCCAAAGGGCCCGTTTGGATACCGCCAAATAAGTTACTTTTTCTACTTCTAGCGGTAGATAAGTAAGTTTGGTTTAAGATCAATTATTAATAACTTAAAGTTACATAATCACTTCAGCTTAATAAGTAGAAACCAAGATAAGTTACTTGAGGCACAAGGCACAAGTAGCTTAAGTAATTTACAATTCAAACGCCCCTAAAGAGATAGAATGCTCATAGAATGGGCTTGCTTTGTGTCGAGGCTAAAAAGGGATGTAATTTGGATTTTCTTGGAATGGGTGGGGCCGCCTCATCAGCACCCTAGCTTGTCGTTTCTGTTGTCTCTTCTCTTTCTGCTTTTAATAATATTTCGTTATCTTTTAGAAAAAAGTGTGGGGCCACCGTGGTGTATGTATGGAACCTAACTGGTGTAACATTGTTGCCTCATGATAAAAAAAAAGGAATTGCCGAAAAATCATGCTATTCCAATCATCAAGTGAACCACCAAGGGAACTTCAAAGTGCCTGGGTCTATCATGCGACTGAGTGATGTTGCATCAACATGACTTTTGGGCCATCCCATTTTCATCATGGGGGCATGAGCAACCATACTGAATTAAGTGACTGAATGTCATACATACACTACGGTGGGCCCCACATGAAGCTAGCTACACATTTTTTTTCCATCTCCAACTGGTTGCATGCAGGACCTTTCCATGAACGCAGATTGCGGGTCGGAGCTTTAAGTGTCCGACCAGATCTCCGTGATGTCCCATCGTGACGTATCTACTTATCAAGTCATTCATCCCTTTTGTAAGATTATGTAAAGGCATGGACCCAAAAATAGTCCACTGCGGCATTGGATCTGCCTCAGTTTTGGGCCCATGCCATAAGATGATCTTAGAAAAGGGATGGACGGCTTGGATAAATAGATACATTACGGTGGGACCCCACACAGATCTGGTTGGATGCTTAAAGGTTGGACCAGCAATCTGCGTCCCCTTTCCATATATCAGGTTAATTTTCAGGTGTCCAAACCTGGCCCCCTTAAAATCTAGTCTGTATATGATGTATTTGATAATTAGATGATTTAAAAAAAAAAAAAGATCCCATCCAACAGGTCCAAATCCATATTAGCCGCTCATTTCTCATCAAGTCATCCAACCATCCATGCGAATCTAAAGGTGGAAGGTCTGTGTGGTACAGATGATGACTGCATGACATTCATTTTGCCAGCTCATGTAGAATATGAGCTCAAAATGAGAACAATCCAAAGCTCAACTAGGCGAAGCCAAAAGAAACAGTGGAGATTGAACATCCACAACTGAAAACTTGATGGGGCCACAAAAGTTTGGCATTAGGCTCATGTTTGTATGTTCAGTTTAATCTAACCTTCTTTTTTGGTAGTCATGCGACGCACCCACCTTGTTAGTTACATGATGCACTTATCAGTGCAATTAATACGTCTCCTTAGCATTGCAACCTAAGACCTGTTGTTAAAATGCCAAGGTGTCTTCCAGCTGGGCTAGCGGGCGGACACATGTTCCATGCAACCTTACGCTAATAACCTCATGGACAGTCCAGTTATGGTATATAGAACATCACCGTGGGGCACGAAGGTTTCAACAATGGGCCCTTTCATCTCATCCCCATTGTTTTGGGGTGGTGTGACCCACTTGAGTTTTGAATCATTGACCCACTTAAGTTTTGAATCAATCTCATTTTTGGGCTTCATGTCCTGATATGTGCTGGCAAAATTGATGGATGGAACATACATAGCACAGACATTGCAGTGGGCCTCACATAGCCTTCCCCTTCAGAGGCTCCATGCACACCTCGCATCTTTTACCTGCTACCACACAGTCCATACAAATCCACCGTCGTCAAATTGTGGGCCCATTTTGGATGGACCATAATACCGAAATTAGGCTGACCAAATATTAGGTGGTAATTAGTCGATCCAAAAAATAATTGTTAAAATTTATTGTACTGTTCCTTGAAGTACCTGGTCCGTACATGCACTTTAATGATTTTGTTTTTGTGTTAGGTATTTCTTTTGTAGACCAATTATTGAAGGGCAGGAACTTCTGTACATGAGTTAGCCAGCCGGAATTCGGTGAGGTCCGGATGCGACCGAATCCGTCAGATCATTTTTGTGGGGCCCACCTCAATGTATGTGTTGTATATCCAGGCTTAACATCCATTTTGCCAGCTCACTTTTGGGCATAGAATTTTTGTGGGCCCACATTAAGATACTTTTATGCTTGTTTGTTTTATGGGATTTTCAAGTGCATGTTCCAAAAATTCTAACATTGGGTACCGTGTGTTATGTACTAAAATTTTGTGGGACCCACCATAATACGTGGTATATCCATGCCGCACATTCATTTTTCCATATCATTTTATGGCATGAGCTAAAAAATGAGGCAAATCCAAAGCCCAAGTAACCCATAATAATTACATTTACCATTGAACCTACTGTTATCGGTGATCTAGTCCACTTAATCTTTTGGATCAGTCTCTTTTCTGGACTCATGTCCTCAAATGATTCGAATGGATGAATTAGCGGTGTAGATATAACACATATGTCATGCCCTTAGAAATTTGCATTGATTTCGAGGTGGAATTACATCTCACAACCGACCATTGAGATCTCGACCTGGATCTCACGCACGTGTACCACATTGGTAAGTATCTGGCACGAGTCCGGGAGCAGCTTATATGGATCCACGGATCCACCAGGATCCCTTACCATGGGCCCACCATGATGTGTTTTCCTTAAATCTACTCCGTCCATCGGTTTTTGAAGATCACTTTAGGATATAATCCCAAAAGATAAGGAGATCTAAATCTTATTTTGACCATACCGCGGGAAACAATGTGGATTGAATATCCACCTTTAAAAACTTCTGCGGGGTCACGCAAGTATTTACTTTCCATCTAACCTCGTCAAAAAGACATGGATGGATGAATTGACCACACAAATATCAACTTGAACCAAAACTTTTGTGACTCACAAGAAGTTTTTAACGGTAAATCACTGCTTTTACTGTGTTACGGTCCACCTAAGATTTGGATCTGCTTGATTTTTTTGGATCATGTCCTAAAATGATCTTTCAAAACGTATGAACAGTGTGGATTTAAGTCACATACATCAAGGTGGGCCCCACAGTAAGGGATCCACCCACCTCAGTGGATCCCCGCGCGCACAGAGTCCGGATGCGCAAGTCGGTTACGCGTTCTCCACGAGGTCAAACGCGGTATAGTGGGGTCCTGATGCATCTAAAAATCAACGGTGTCCTGCTGCGCCAATTGGAACTTCTGTGGCCCATGGTATTGAGATCTCGACCATTGATTTGAAGAGAAACACAATCGATGGCTTAAAAGTCTTGGGCAATTATTCAGACCAGCGGCCTTCCTGAGTAAATCGTGAGGGAGAAAAAGCTACAAGTGTCCGAAATGATATTCAGAGATGTTATGGATGGAATCATCAAATCTAGAAAGGTTTCTTGAGATCCTCCATCAATGGTGGGGCCTTTGATATCAACGTCCTGGATCTAAATAAGTATGGATCCACTCGTAAATTGACCAGGATACTATTCAAGTTCTGATGCATCAGCACCGTACGATACTTTTGAAAGCCGAATAAAATAAGCAAAAAGGAAAAGCGAATCGGCATCCACGTTTACATCTGGACTCGCTTTCAGGCATCAGAGCTGCGCTTTTTCCACCCATCTCCTTTTTGAGAAAGAAAAAGACTAGTAGTACTCCGCTAGGCTACATGAAATTGTAGTCCGTGAACGTCTTCAGACCATTACCATGATCGTAGAAGTTCATCCAATGGCCCAACCTGGATGGGCCACACTGCAAATGATGCACCCATTGTGATCCTGGTTGAATTTTATTTTTTTATTTTTAGCAACGGTCCATTTAATCATCGGAAGTACACCAACGGGTAGGATGCCTAACTGCTCTGATCTTGGGATATGGCCCATCTTTGGTAGGGCTGAGTGGGTGAATGGTTCAGGGCACTCACACGTGCCCCCAAGTGTATGATGTGGATTACACGTCGTCAAGCCACAGCATCATCTCAAGTGTGTCTATATCCGGCGCGGTTTCCTTCGATCCCTGAACGTTGGCCCACTCTCATGTATTTAACTTACATCCATGCCGTTCATCCGTTTTGAAAGATCATCTAAGGGCATGATCCCAAAAATGAAGCAGATCTAAATCTCAGGTGCACCACAACATAGGAAAAAAATAGTGATTGAATAGCCACCATTAAAAGCTTCTTAAGGGCTACCCGAATTTTTATTTTTCATCCAACCAGTTGATAAGGTCACAAAGATCTGGATGGAGGGACCACATAAATATCATGTTGATTCAAAACTTTTGTGGCCCACAAGAAGGTTTTAATGGTCAATCACTACTGTTTCCTGTTGTGTGGTCCACCTGAGAATTGGATCTACTTAAATTTTTTAATAAATCCCTAAAATGAGACGTCAAAATGGATAGACAGTGTGGATTTAAGGCACATGTATTAAAGTGGGCCCCACAGTCAGGGATCCACCCACCTCGGTGGACCTCCGGATCCACCGAAGCCCCTCCCGTCTATATCTGCTCAATCCGTACGAAAGGACACGAAGGTTACCATTTGTCTCCCCGCCATGCACCGCGGCGGAGGCCCCGAAAAGATTTCCGTACAAGTAGGGACAATGGTTCCTTGATCTGGACCGTTGAACTTATGGGCCTCACTTTCGATGGCTGACGCCAAAATACTCGAGATTGGAAGATCCTAGCCATCCAGTCATCGATCCTTTCTATTGGCTGTGGAACAATCTAAAATAGCCACGTATTTGCATACAGCCGACCATCCGGTATAACTGAACCATAGCCCAACCTTGACAGTTTCGCCCACAAGGATCCAAATACTTTCACTTCAAATGGGAACCACCGAAAGTCAATAACATCAATTTTGGGTAGCCCGCGGGCTACCTCTGCCTTTTAATTTTTATCTCTCGCGACCCTCTCTCCTCCCCCAAATATCTAACTCTACGGTAGTCTCTACCCACCACACAAATATCTTCCTCTCACACCTTTTCCAAAACCCCAAATCCCCGATACTGTGTCGGACCGATCCCATCCCGACAACTTCCGATACGATACGATACGTTACGCAGAAGCTCCTTCCTCACCGCCTCTCTCTCTGTCTCTCTCTCTCTCTCCCACCTAAAAACCCCCCAATCTGTTGAAAATTTTCATTCTTGCCATCAAAACCCGAAACAAGAAAAGATGAGAGGAGGAGATGAAGGAGAAGAAGACGCTCGGACGTGCAACTACGCCCTCACCACCACATCCGAAGAAGACCCGCACGTGATGGAATGGGAGGCCGGCCTCCCGTCGTCCGATGACTTGATGCCCCTATCTCAGCTGTTGATCCCGCCTGAGCTCGCCTCCGCCTTCAGCATCTCCCCCGAACCCTCCCGTACGGTTCTTGATGTCGCCCGTGCGTCCCAGAGCACTCTCTCCTCCCTCTGCATCCGTCAGATCCCTTCCATCCCATCCAACGGCCTCAAATCCCTCCCCTCTTTTGAAGACAGGGACGACGGCGAGGATTCTGCAAGAGATGGCGCGGATTCCAGAAAAGGGCGAAAATTCGACTCCGGTGGCGAGGAGCTGGATGACGATCAGTCCGCCCGGGCGCTGAAACGGCCGCGGCTGGTGTGGACTCCGCAGCTCCACAAGCGGTTTATAGACGTCGTGGCCCACCTCGGGATCAAGAACGCGGTCCCGAAGACGATCATGCAGCTGATGAACGTTGAGGGGCTGACGCGAGAGAACGTCGCGAGCCACCTTCAGAAGTACAGGCAGTACCTGAAGCGGATGCATGGATTGTCGTCGAGCGAGGGCCCTTCATCATCCGATCAGCTGTTCACTTCCATGTCCGTCCCACAGAGCCTGCACGAGCCTGGTGACCGGCCCGCCCCAATTCCGATGCCAAACTCATCGCCTTACCTGCCTATGCCGGTCCTCGGTGTGCCCCACGAGGGGCACAGAAATGGACACCTGGCCCCGATGCCCATGAACAATCCAGGCCACCCTGCAGCAGCTTATTATGGGTTCGAATCTCACCCTTATAATGTTTTCAACGAGCAGCAGAGGGATTGGGTGGGGAATGAGTTTGGGTAGATAACATCGTATCGTCATGTTACGCGAGCGATAAATAAAGGGAATTATAGGGATTCACGCCACTATGATGTTGGCCAAGATGTAAGTCTGTCTGGAACTTCTAGAGCTCTGATACTGTCATTCTTTGTAATCTTACTTTGTGGATTTATAATACACATTATAGTGAGATCGATAACTCGAAATTGGTTCCTTTTTTCCATTAAAAAATCTTAGGGTTCATTTGGATGCACCCTCAAAAGTGGTGTTTGACACCTATCCAGTGTTTTGAGCCAAACCCCAGTTAGTGTTTTGTGTTTGGATGCAATTTTGCACACCCTGTCTCATAGCTCACTTCGCAAAAATGGTGCTAAAAAGCTGATTCAACAGGTTGGTCTTTGTTGAGTTGACAGAAAATGCAGGCGTGAAAACCCTTTTGTTGGAAACCCCATTTTGTGGATCTGCGTCCAGTTGGGCCCTTAATTGTGCATTCACGTTTCTACATGGGAGGAAGTATATGATCTTCGATCCTGGATATGGATAGTTCCCTCCAGTCTTGAGTCTGTATAAGTGGGGACCACGGTTGTATGATCCACGGTGTTGATTTAATGGTCCGAATCATAGAAAGGCCATGTCCTGAAAATCTCCTGGATTCGATATGCCCTAAACCTTACATGGGCAGCTTGTAATTGATGGTTAAGAAAAAAATAGCAATGTTTCACTTTTGAAGGAAGAAATAGGCAAGGATTAGATGCTTCCAGTCTTTGAGATTGTTGGGGGTATGGTCTATTTACCATGGTTCACATCATGGTCTGGAGGATCACTGAACCATGGTCCCGTTTGGTGCAGAGTACAGACTCTAGGACAGAGGATGCTCTGCATATCTTTGGGTCAAGGATCATATAAATTTCCTCTACATCAATTCAATATCTTGAGGTCAATTCAACCTCTCAAAGTAATGAAAATCAAACCATAGCTAATCGATCAGAAGGGGGAAAAAAATCAAATGATAACTTATCTTGCTGTGGAAAATCAAACTAAGAAGCAGAACATCTGCAAGGAATGCTTAAACCTGATTGCAGTCTTCAATATAGTATCACTAGATCTTATGCATAATTTCAGTGTGGTTTCATGATTGAAGGGGGACAGACATTAATGATTTTTCCCTATGCAACAATCCCAATATAAAGTACCCCATATCCAATCACACAATTTGCAGATTGGTGAAATACCTAAGTTATTTTTCTGCAGAATTGCTGCTTGTAGTTAGCATTGGTTTGTTAGATATTATGTGGAAGGAGTGAAATTTCAAACTGGTTGTTGTATTAGTAAGCTGTGAATTCGCATCCTATGATATCAAAATTATATCATTTCATTGTAATGTTGCGGTAAATTTTTGAGTTACGTTGCCCAATGTAGGTTTTGGGTAAATTGCATGAGATGATAGCTCTTTGGTTGACTGGTTCTCTTTGGGCCACTAGTTCTCCTAGTGTAAATGTATGAATGCCTTCACAGATGTCAGACACCGATTCAAAGATGATAACCACATTTTTGGATAGTGATGCTATGCTTATGGAGAGTCTCAAGGATTCAATTAGGAGTATTATTATTAAGCAGTGGGCTCCGTATTTGGCAGGAGTTTAAAGGTTTTGTTGACCTTACATCTAATTGCTTGGGAGTGATTGGGGATGGATGCAAAAGAAGAGGCCATGAGTTAATTGGATTCATCTGCCGATCGAGTTTGGAAACTTAATTTAAAGCGTAGTTCCATTTGGTGCTGCAGCCTTCTGGCATCCGAGGATTTTAAGAAATGATGTGGGTAAAATTAAGATTGATGACTTTCTCCTGATTGGCAGGTCAAGTGGATTTAGATGAGGCAAAGTTAAGGCTCCAAGGTGAAGGATTGAGGATTTTTTCTTTACTCCTTTTGTACTCTGTTAATGCCATTAGATTGGCTTATTCCAAAGATTTGGAGCTGTAGATACTTCAAATGAGACTTGTTGCTTTTATGAAATCTTACAATTTCTTTTAGACATCTTTTCATGGAAACCAATGAGTTGCCTGGCTCAAAGGCGGTGTGTCTAGAGAACCACTTCTCCCTGACTTTAAGCCAACGACCAAGTTCTGTTTCCTTTGCTTTCCATTTCATTAAAACATCACTTAAAAAAAATAAAAAAAATTCGTATTGGTCTGAGTCCCTGTTCAAAGCTGTTCAATTTCCACATCATATACCACATGATTTGCATGTCTTTCTTCTTCTCATGCACAAATTCTGTGCCTGGAAGGCCCAGTCTTATTTACTCTTTCTTTGACTTATGTATGGATCCTTCACCCTTTATTGGAGCATCCCAAGAAGATATGGAGTAGATAGTATCTATCTCGAAGGACATCTCACGTTTCTCACTTGTCCACAACTCCACATGGTTCAGAGTGTTTCTTGCTCACTTTGCTTTTGCAGCTAGCCATTCAAATAATTAAAGTGCAAGAACCTTGGAGTGTTGGAGGCAACGACTCTTTGAAGGACATCTAGTTTGCCTAGGTGAAAATGGTCGATATTGCCTTATTTGTGAAGCAATACACTAACAAATTGTCAACTGCACTTAGTACAAGGTTCTTAGCCTGTTGGAGGCTCAAATTGCATCCTTGTAAAAGTTTGAAGTTTCTGGAGCAGATGCCTATTCTTGGCGTGTTTTATACCAAGGGCTGACCTTATTGGATTGCAGCTCCACTGATTTTCTTATTGTGTGCAGTCTTTTTTGATAAATGACAACTTCATTGAGAGCCAACTTATATTGGTATGCTCTGTTTTTTTTAATATTCTTTTTTATTTTTTTAATATCTGAACCTCTGGCTGTTTTCTTGTTACATATCATCTCTACATCCAATTCCTCCAGGAAAAAGGTTTCTGGATGTGATGAGGTCTGGTGTTTTAACTCCCACTGACCGGCACATGCATTATCACTGCACGGGCACCTCATATATAGCTATCAAATAGTTCCTTGTTGTGTTTTGGCTTCTTAACAAAGTTGTCTTGAATAAATTGTTACCCGTAAAAAAGTGCATTCACTTTCCTCTAGTTAATCTTTACCAATCAAAGAAGAACCTACTGTCTCCTCCAAAGCATCCTTCAATCTGTGACTCCCTTACCGATCAAGGCACAGGTTTGAGGAATGACTCCACTGTTCGTTTCTGCGAAAGTCAAGTACATCCATGCATTAGTCACTGAGTCTGTGATCGTTATATCAGCACCCAGCTGGGTGTGCATGTTTGTGGCCTCACTCCCATTGTAAAGGAGTTGTGCTGGTCACTCAGAATATGAGATCGTCTTCTTGGGGCCATTGGAATTGTCGACTCTAATAAGCTGGAATCTAGAGCCCTTCGATGAGGTCTTTAAATGTTTACTTCTATACTGGTCCCTTTTTGTTGCGGAAGGCGAATCCCATAGTGCCATCAAGCTTCCATGACAGATACACAACTTTGTCTTTTTTCTTTTATTATTTGGGACACTCATTCCTTTTCTTCTTTCTTGAATATATCCTTTTTCCGAAGTTCCAAGAGAGGCGAATGAAATTGCAGATTTGGTTGCGTAGAAGGGGTGATGAGATGGTTGCTTGTGATTGGTGCTGCTTTGCCTCTCTAATTTTTTGTTTCTTTTTGCTTTTAATAAATTTTACCACTAATAAAAAGGAGGGAGTTAACTGTTAAAACCCCTTGTGGCTGTTAAGCAGGCTGGTTGGACCTTCGTCACTAGATTCTTTTTTTCTTGAGGGATGCCTTTGGCACTAGAATTAGAATTGGAGTTTGAATGAGGCACCCATACATCTAATATTACCATTTTGAAGTTTCACATGCACTTCGATGTCTCCCTATAGAGAATGATGTTTAGTTGGTGCATATATTCTTTCTGGTACTTAATTGATGAATCATTAGAACCGATTGATTTAAATGTGTTACTTTTCTCCTGGAATCAGTAAAGAATCTTGAACTAGTAATCATAATGCTGATGGTGATTTGATAGACTGCAATTAAATCTCAAAATAATCCATGGGTTGTTCTCTCAATTAAGTCTTCCTTGTATAGGTTTGGCTGGTTAAAGATGTCAGAATAATCGAGACTTACAGAAGGGTTGGGGAGCAGGTCCTGTGGTAGCCTACTTTTAGAAGAAGCTTAAGGGAGGAAGGGGAGGATTTGTTAAGACTTCTGGCTCATATGGAAGGGGTAAAGCTTAACCAGGAGGTTGGGGCAGAACGGTGTGGAAATGGGCAAAATATGGGAGATTCTCAGTCAGATCTTTTTATGAAATGTTGCAAGAAGAGGGAAGGTGTAGAAGGGGGAGTGGGTATCATCAGCTTGGTTCCTTGATGTGAAGGCACTGCCTAGAGTTGTCACATTTGGATGGTTAGTGGACAGAAAATAATCGTCAGTGGATGTTGTGTGCCGAAGAAATGAGGACGATCGCTTTATTCATTGCTCTTTTGCATCAGCTACACGGGGCTGGTGCTTTTATCAGTTCAGCATGGTGTGGTTGATGCTGGAATTGATGGCTTTGGTCCTTGAGGAATGGAAGGGTGGTGGTACTGAAGGAAAGGGAGAAAGCTGTCAAATCTATTTTTGCTAGCAGTGCCATGGTCAATTTGGAAGGAAGAAACAATAGAAAGTAAGGTGATTGATAAGGTTTACGTCTTATATTGTCTTTTGGGAAATGTCTCTAAAGGAGTTTGTGGGTGCAGCTCCGGTGATATCTGGGTAAGCTGCAAGAGTCCTCTTGTAATGTAGGTTTGGGAGCATGCTCTCTCGAGCATGTATTTTTTGCCACTTTGGGGGTTTCTTCTCAATACAAAGTGCTTTAATGATTAGAAAAAAGTTCTTCATCATCATCATCTAAGCCATTGCACTCTATCGAGCGCCCCCCCCCCCCCCCCCCCCCCCCCCCCCCTTTTTTTTCAACACACACACACCCACACCCACACACACCACAATGGGTACTCGAACCCATGACCTCTGTGTTGAAACTCTTGTGAGTCTACCGCTAAGTCATGAGTAGAGACCCTCAAGGGCCATAACTTCAGCTAGACCATAGGTCATTAAGCCTTTTCTTACTATGTCCATCCACGTCCTTTCGGGCCTTTCCCTGTCTCTTTTAGAGCCCTCAAAACCAACAAATGATAGAAAAAAGTTGGCTCGCAGTAAAGTTGTTGTTGTTCTTCTTCTTCTTTGTCGTCGTCTTCTTTTTTTTCCTCTTTTTTTAAGCAGCTAGGTGGACTGCCTTCAGAAATCTTTTCCTAAAGGTACAACTGTTCAATTTAGAACTGAAGATCACCCTCACAGATAAAATTGAAATGGGTTATTCTTCATTACTTGTGAGTTAATGCTATTTATCCATAGAGGATGGGACCGTGGAGACTCGCTTTGAGTTTTGTAAGATCTTGCAGTTTTGCCTGTAGGTTAAAGCATTTCTTCACCCTTGCATGTGGAGAGGCTAATGGTACTGTGGATACCCTTTTGCCAAAGAGGGTGTTGCGAGGATTACTACTTTTGCAGCAGACTTGTTTGCTCTCTTTTTATGTATCTTTTGCCCTCTTTTCATGAAATTCCTAAAAAGAAAAATTAGAAAAAAAAAAAACCATGACTCCATTAATATTAATATCAGAGCTATCTAATAAGATTTCTCTCAGCCATCTTAGGGTGGTGAGTTTTATTATTTTTCTTAGTTAAATACTTCAAGTTAAATTCAACACCATTTGTGGTCATTGAGGGAAAGTTCCAGTTTTCCCATCAGACTCCCCTTCTCTAGCTTGATGGGAGTAGTGGTTGGGGAATTAGTAGGGATTAAGCATGTTGAGCATTTTGTAGAAAATGAAAAGATAAAATATTTTGTTATGCTGTTTCCATGTCTGGAGACTTAGATCTAACCTCTGAAAAAAAAATTAAATCTTTACTATCTGTTTGGATGTCCGCCTTATATCTTGTGTGAATGTTGATCCAAAGCCTTTCCAAATGGAGAATTAAAAATTTTGGTATTTGGGGGCAGCAAATACCAAAATTCTCAATTCTCCATTTGGAATTCTGCTGCAAAGCACCAACAAAATCAGATGTTGATTGGACAGAATGCACCCTGCATCGATGGCATGCCAAATCTGCCCAAAATGGCCCTTATGATGTAGACTGGAAATTTCTTCTCCTACTTTCAAAGGCCATTGGAAGTTGATGAAGTCCCTTTGAATATGAAAGATTAATGGATCCAGGCCATTTGATCATCCAATCAAGGTCCAAATATGGCCAATTGTGTAAGCATGCCCATTTAAAGCTTCAGATTGCAGATTGGACCAAGGTCATGCCCATCCAAGGGCTCAAACTATAGATCAAGACTATCTAATCTTCCGGATTGCAGATCTGGACCATCCAAATTTCCAGATTAAAGATACGGACCAAGCTCAAGGGTCCAAAACTCCAGATTGACCTGGTTTAGATCTGAATTAGATGAAGAGTCCGATGACAGATCTGGATCAAATCAATAGTCAGACTGGATAGTGGGACCTAGAGTTCCAATCAAATGGCCCATCCAATGGACAGGTTGACTGGTGGGGCCCACAACGTTGATCGGATGTCTTTTTAGAAGCTTATACAAACAAAAAAAACCATAAAGCCCACATGCAAATCTGGTTGTTTAAGTCAAGAGTTGATGCGTGTAGGGATTGGAGTTTCAGTATTATTTGGACCATCCTCTTTAGTTCCTTATTTGGTTAGTTTTTATAACATTTTAAGATAATTGAGGCATGTTTTACATGTGGGCAAATAGGATTAACTATTGTCTTCTTTCATCTTAAGTGGAACTTAGTGATATGACTATATAAAGCCATATGCAGGAATTCTTTGCAGGAAAATGATCACATGCTATTGATGCCACCACACTAGTGGCGGCGGCGGCGGCATCGAGCCTCCATCGGGCATTGAGACACTTGACAATTCATTTTTGAATCTGGACTGCATGCATTTCGTGCGCTACCATCCAAGTCATCCTGATTGGACCAATCTAACCACTCAATCAATAGCACATAAGATGGACAGTCGAGATCATTTATATAAAAGTATGTCCAAACAACAATTTGAGCCATATATTTGTTGGAGCTCATCATGAATTGCTTATGTTTCTAAAGAATCTATTTTTATCAAACAATCTCACCAGCACCTCAAGCACCATCACCTTTATCATCTAAGCCTTATCCTAATTAATCCAGGTAGACTATGAATCCTGTTCTGTGATTCCACTCTATCAAGGGCCATGCCTTCAGTTAGACCATGGGTCATCAAGTCTTTTCTTGCTACCTCCATCCACATCCTTCATAGCTTTCACATTGTCCTTTTAGATCCTTAAACAATCTCCCCAGTGATGAATATAAAAAAGAAGGGCATTATATTGATCGAACCAATCATCCAATCAGGGTGATTTTTGCATGGTAGCCCATGAAATGTATGCTGGACCTAGTGGACAGTCTGGATTGGTTTATTGGATTGTTCGAGGGTCCTGATGGAGTTGATACCATCACCTTGTGGTGGCATGGATACCATGTGATCATATTCCCCCCTTGGAATATGATGCATGATATCTTTCAATTGAATATATTTAGTTTCCTGCATGGGATTCTAGCCTAGGGGAGTTATTCTTATAGAATCTAGTAGTGAGATGTCCCTAGACCCCTTTGGTATGATGCCACATAGTCATCCTTTTTTCCTTTTGTTTGTTTGATCTTTCGTTGCAAGTGATCATTAATTTGTGACATGAACGTTTGGAGATTTTGACCTTCTAATCAGTAAGTAATGTAATCTATCAGATATGTTTTAGTTGTTCTATTGGGCAATCAGTCTCTCAGGAGGTAAGGCCGTAAACAGGTTGGATTTGGGTTAAGTCAGAGTCGATTCAGGTCTGGTCCAGTTAGAGAAACACTGTACACAGATCCAAGATGGGGCCTTCAACCCAATTACAAAAGTTAACTGAGGGAACCCAACCTAGGAGGAAAGGAATTGTTTGGCTGCAGTTCTAATGATGTTGGATAACATTTTGGAGAGGAATATCAGGTTGCTATATTAGTTGGTGTATCTGATCCTGTTATTTCTGTTTTGTTGCTTTACCTTTCTTTTCCAGTAAGAAATTTCAGGGTTGTTTCAAAATGTCATGCTCAGAGAACCTTCCACTAATAATCAAAGCCTGGATTTGGATTAGAAAACAAAGTTGACAATGAACAACGAGAAAATCCCTAGGAACATTTGTTGCCACAGTCTGCACATTCTTCTCCTTGTTTATACTGCTGCCAGATGATTCAAATACAGGAAAGCCAGTGACCATCACTCATTTTCTAATTTCAGGAATTGGGTGTGAACCTTTCCGTCCATTTTTCGCTCAAAGGTGTGTCGAATGTAATCTATGTATTTAAAGTTTCTGTACATTCTTGGCCGATGATGGTCATCCACCATTTGATCCAGAGGCCCAATTTCTGTCTCTGGATCTGGAAGCAGAAATGCTGCTAGAGATATTCTTGCCTTTGTCGCATTTGTGACAGCCCTGTGCTCGATGCTTTTGTACATTCCATTGCTCCAAGCCTGCAAGAACACAAAAGGTAAACTGCAATTAATGATGTCTTATACATTTAAACTCCCCATAAACTTGACTGAGAAAATATGTTGATTTCCAAAAAAGTTCTCTGTGGGTGTTAGCCATGTTTCATGTACGGAGAGAGAAACATGTTTTCCTGTCCATATCTGGTTATGCAGACCATCTGAACATACCTAAAGATAAGCCATATTTCACATCTTTGTGGCTGTTATTATGCGGATGTGGCTAGATAGAGGAACATGCATATGCTGACACAAGCATGAGAGATGCAACATGGAAATGTTGCAAATTGAGATCAAGCATAGTGTGGACTAAAGAGAAGTCAGGATGCTTCTCAGATAACACCCACACCTTTGGGACAGTGGTAGACTGAGTGAAGATAACCTCGTTTTAACACTAAGGTCTTGGTATTGATTCCCAATGTGGGGGGTGGCTAACATTGAAGTGTGACTAACAGTGGGTGTGTATTAACAGTGGGTGTGTACTAACAGTGGGATGTGTGTACTAACCTAAAAAAAAAAAAACGAAAAAAGAAAAAAAAGAAGGATGCTTCTCAAATAAACCTCTTTCTATTTTTTGCCTCATAATGGAGAGGGTATGCGTCGCTAGATGAGTCACGTGTGGCATTATGGAGCTCCTCCGAAAATGGAGCTTTTGACTAGTTGATTGCATTGGGAGAAAGATCCCTTCTCGACCATATACAACAGTATCAAAATAAAAAGAAAATAGAAAAAAAAAAGATGCAAATCACAACATAGATTTATGTGGTTCCCTTTCGGTACGTCCATGGATTCATAGAGATTTACGTGGTTCCCTTTAGTTGAAAATAGAAAAAAGATGCAAACCACAACACGGAGATTTACGTGGTTCCCTTTCGGTACGTCCACGGTTTCATAGAGATTTACGTGGTTTCCTTTATTTGAAAATAGAAAAAAGATGCAAACCACAACGCAAAGATTTACGTGGTTCCCTTTCGGTACATCCACGGATTCACAGATTACGTAGTTCCCTTTCTGTACATCCGGGAATTCACAGAGATTTACGAGGTTCTCTTTTACTACGTCCACAGATACAAGGAGATTTACGTGGTTCCCTTTCGGTATGTCCTTCATAATGGAGGGGGTATGCATTGCTAGACGAGCCACGTGTGGCACATCTAGAGTTGTTTTATCACCTTCTAGAGTTGTTTTTTGAGTGCCAATTTCTGCATTGAACAAAGAAATAGGGATGAGTCTCAATACCTCAATAACATCTCCAATGTTCACTACTAGTGCGTTTGGAACTGGTTTGACAGGAACCCAACAGCCCTTATGCTGAATTTGGAGGCCAACAATCTCATCATCTTGCAGAAGAATCGTTATAGAACTGCCATCTGAATGTGGGCTCACAACTAGAACTAGATCAGGTCTGCTGCAAGTAGGGTAGTAGTTCATTCGAATACCTTGCTTCATCTCCCCATGCAGTCCTAGCAGACTTCCTTTATCCATGTTCATCATCATGGATAGATTAGCAAGGAGCTCCTCTGCCACCCTATTCACTTCACTTGAGTACACATCAACTGCCTCTCTGTGGAAAAAATAAAAATGAAAAGGAAAAATAAAAGAATTTGAGGAAATTTCTAAAGAAATATTTGTCCTATAGTTAGTATCAAGGGCCCATTTCGGAGCTTGTAAAGTATTTAGGTGGAAAATACTTTCCAAGAACATGACATTTTCCTTCGATTTCCAATAAAGTTCTTTCATAGGAAAAAGTCCTAAAAAATATTCCCAGCCTCCCTCTATTATTTTATTCTCTCCAAATGCATTTTTGAAAATAACTTTCAAAGAAAATGTCAATCTCTCTCCTTTTATTTTCCAAGCTCCCCAACAGACCTCAAAAGAAAAGGTTCTTGCTTACAAGGGGGAAAAAGAACTCTGTATTTTGGGTAATTCTGTAGTTTAGTAGTAAATAAATCAAAGCACAAGCATCCCTTTGATTTTTCATGAAAGAAAATAATTTGAAGCATCATCGAGCATTTCTCGTCGAAGGAAAAAAAAAGAAAAAGAAAAAGCATTTCCTTCAACAATTCGTTGTGAAATGCAGGACTAAATACTAGTGGTTATTTGGAGTTCACCAGTTTTTTCTTTTTTTTTGACCTTTCTACAATGTGGATAATGTCTAGAATTTTATGATGCTTGACCTGACATGGCAAGTGATCCAAACATTGATATTGTTGGGTCTCACAGTAAATGGATCATGCCATAAAAAAAAAAAAAATCTCCTACCTAATCCTACCTACCGAATCTTTTGGCCCCTTTTTTTTGAAAGAGAGGAGACAATCTTTGGCACCTTCCTTGTTTTATTAAAACCATTTTTTAAGGCCACAATTTGAAGGGTTAGGATTGGTCAATCTGGGAGATTTTTGCATGGTCTATCCTCAGTGGGGCCCATCAGATCAATATGGTCTGGGTACACATCAGATCAATATGGTCTGGGTACACTTGTACAAATGCATATCCTTGGATCAAGGTTCATATAATTCATGATATTATACATTCATCAGCAGAGACAGTTTTTCTTTCATTTTCTTTCTTTCATTGAGGATCATCCTAACTTTTCTCAGAACCTCCTAGCTAGTTTGAAATATAAAGCACACCAGATATTTCCAGCAACTAGTTGAGAGGAACTGTGGAGACGTACACGAAGCCCGCTACTGTGGTTGGCCAGTAATTCATCTTCCTAATCTTAGCTGGTTGTGCCATTAAAAATATCAGGTCACCCCAATCCAATGTCTGATGTTCTGAGACTACGAAGGCTTGCCCATATCCTTGAATATCATTTTCTGCCATCGAGTATTTCTTTTTTTCTTCCAATGGAAGTCGGAAAAATCCAGCCGCAGCATTCTTCACTTTCTGTAACACCTCTTCTGCTATCGCATGATTTATTATCTGCACAAGTGTTTTCAATTTGGATCAAGTTAATGTGAGAAACCGTATAAAATTTGCAGTAAGCTGCCTACCCCCCAATCTCAGTGGGGCCCATTATAACAATCATCTGGATCACCAGATCATTGGCTCGTTACTCAGCCATCTATTTTCTGGACAACATTTGTTAGGATGGTCCCATTGAGGTGATTTTGGGGCCTGAGACCTTACCTGTGGGGCCCATCACATTGAGGGAATTTTAACGCGTGAGCCATCAACTTTGGGGCCATCACATTCATGATTTAGACCACCTAACCATGGTTCTCACATGTACAAAATGTCATAAGGTTGTAGATCTCTCCTAGTTGACTCAGTTAGTTTTGAGTTTTGCATAACTGATTTTTAGCACTCTCCTTGATATACATATCAGGAAATAGGAAAGAATAGCATTAGTACAAATAGAAGAAGCATATGCTCATACCTGAAAGAAACCCCACTCCTTGCAAGCCAGATCCAGCTTTGTTCCTTCATCTTTGTTTCCACTCAACAGCAAAGAGAAATCTATGATAGGGATATCAGGTGAGAGTGTGGAAGCCTCTGCATCTTTGGGCCTATCAACATGTTCTCTTATGTATCTATCGGGAACTGACTGTGAGTCCCTCCTCACAATCTCTTGAACACTATCTACTGGCAGAGATTTCCCCCAACCCAACCCATTATCTTTGTGCAATTCTCCATCAAAAACTTTTGAACCCATATCTTTGTACTGAAAAATCCTAGTGCTCAGATGGTATTATAGTTTCATACAAGCACACAGATGATCTTGATATGTGATTAAGCAGAGATATGTTTTGATTATGAGGAAATCTTTCCATTCATCTGTCAGTGACACCCTGGAGAAGTACTTTGTCTTTTGCTTCTTGTTTTACTCACTGGTTTGTCATAATAAATAAAGTAGATACTATTTAATTAGCTGGGCCTCTTTGGTTTTCTGTTTGGAAGTGTTTGTATACTCCGAGGGAATTAGTTTATTATGTTTATGCAATTAGATAGCTATTGGGATGCCAGGACAAGGAAGTAAAGCTAGAACGGTCGGTCTTTCTTTCTTTCTTTCTTTTTTTCTTTCTTTTTTTTTTTTTAATTTTAATTCTCAAGAAATTCTTTTATGGGTGTGTTTGGATATAAGGAATTCAAGGTGTGGATATAGAAATTGTAATGATTAAACTAGGATTCCACTATTAGGGGTTAGGTCTGTATACAAGTGGAAATCTTATTTCATTAGACAAAAAGCCACCTTGTGTCTTGTGCTAGGTTGGATAAGCGTAATGACTATTTTGTGGATCTTGTGCCAGGTTGGACAAGCATAATGATTATTTTGTGAAATTCCAACTTTTCGTATTATCATAAAGGATATTAATTAGGAAAATTTAGGGCTGGTTTGGATACTACCAAGTAAGTTACTTTTTTTACTTCCATCAGTAGATGAGCAACTTATTTGACATAAGTTTGGTTTATGATCAATTATAAGCAGCTTTTTTATTATTTAAATTTACTTAATTGCTTTAGTTTAACAAGTAGAAATCAAAATAAGGTACTTAATGCATAAATAGCTGAAGTAACTTACGATCCAAACGCCCCCTTAGAGAGATGAGAATAAAATATTGGAAAGGAATTGGATCGTGGCTCACTTCTCCAGCTTCAATATATTTGTGGGTTGCCTTTCTAATATGTGGTTAGAACCTTATGAAAAGAAATGATCACATAACAGATACCATTCCTTTTCAATGTGTAGGTTATTGTTGATCCCACGTACCGATTTAATTTCAACATTTGAATGGAGTAGGCGCATGAATGCCCAAGAGGAGAGAGTGTGTTGTGGATTTGGCATGGCTTTTATGACTCCTCAAATCGGTTGAAACTTTCTCACACTTTCCATCACGTAGAAAGTGCCTTAACATTCAGCTAAAACATTATTAACATGGGTGAACTTAATCACCAATGGCTAAATGTTGTTCAACTCTATGTAGGATCCACCTTATCATGATGATGGGATGGCCCAAAAATCAGGGTCTATACATGTTTGGTGGTCCACGCCATAGAAAATAGTGAACGTCCACCCAAAACTTTCAAATTCACTTGGTGGCCCATGTGATGGTCAGATTAGTATTGTTATGGTGTGTTCCACTTTCTTGGAAGGGCAATCCTTAAGGAATTTTAGTGGGTGTGTGGATAAATAGAACACATCTTCTCAAGAATAACCTTTGAATGCACAAGAAATTTTTCTAAAATTTAAATAAAATTGATATTATTTAAGAAAAGTGTTCTTATAAGTCATAATATATTTGTCAGCTTTATACAAATGAAAGAAACCCTAGACTCTTTTATTTGAAATAAGAAACTTTTCTAAAATAGTAAAAATTAACAAAAATAATAAAAAGATATTTTAATCCCTACCAAAATTAGTAAATAACCTTTGAATGGACCCTAACCATAAATGGGCTCTTTAAACTAAAAAAAGGTGGTACCTACTAAAAATATGAAGTTTTAACTTTAAACATAATTTGACTTTAAAATTATTGAATTTTACGAAGTCGTTTGGAGCCAGCAAACGTTAGGTCATTTTTCAAGGTGTAGAATTCATTAATAGCTTTTCTAGGCACATTATAGATGCGAAATGGATAACTAATTGCAAAGTTATGTCCATAAAAAACTATGGTGTGTGTTTAGGTTGTTCTTGCCCAATCAGAGGCCCTCTAGCCCCAATTTGTACAATCTTAGCCCTCTATTGAGTCGTCCTCTACCTATCAACATCAAACCCATAGTAGCTCCAAATGCAAAGATGTAGGGGAAAAAAAAAATCTTCTATATACGTTGCTGAGGATCAAGCGTATGTAAACAGTGAAGTCTGTTATGAACAACCACACGTGCAAATATGGTACGTGAGAGATCCAAGCATTAGATCAGTTGGGACCCAACTATTCGATCTTCTAGCCAAAGCGAAAGACCGTTTGACAACTCAGCTCAAACATGAAGCAGATAGAAGCTTAAGTGGACCATATCACATGAAATAGTGGGGATTAAAGGCAAACCAATAACGACTTGTAGAAGTTTTGGATCAACTTAATACTTGTGTTTTTTTCCTTCACGGAGGTTGGTGTTGCCTTGTGAATAGGATGGATAGCATGTGGACATCACTATGGCGTCTTTATCCCTATTGTTTCTTGTTGTGTGGTTTACTTGAGCTTTGAATTAGTCTTATGTCTTAAAATGAGGTGGCGAAATGGATGAACAAGTGGATATAATGCATACATCATGGTGCACCCCATAGAGCTCAGGGTTGCTAGAATCTCATGCAACAGAATGCGTCTGCCAAGGCACTGCAGGCACCCCATCTAGTAATGTGAAACGGTCATGTGCACATGTGAGACATGACATTGATAATAAAAGTTGAAGTTTTTTTTGTACTAATTTTTTTTTTTTTTTTGTCCTTTCTATTGTGGGTATCACATCTAACATACACACATGCCATTTTTTTCATTAATGTATCATCATTAGACAAGGTGTGTAGCAAATGTGAATAAGAGAATTTAAAATAGAAATAAGAGACCTCTCTCTCCCTAAAAGGGATCCAGATGGGCTATAACTGCCTCTCCGAATCTCAAGATAGGATGGGGCTCTGAGGGCTCCACTGTGATGTATGAGTTCATCTACACTGTATATCCATTTTGCCTATCATCTTCGAGTATAAATAAAAAATGAGGCAATCTAAGTCTCAAGTGGACCACACCACAGGAAGCAGCGGTGATAATGATGTCCATTGTTGAAACTTTCCTGGGGCCACAACGATGTGTATTTACCATCCAATCTGTTCATAAGGTCACATAGACATGGATGAAGGCAAAACACACATGTCAGCTTGATCCAAAACTTTTGCAGCTCCCAGTAATTTTTTTATGGTGGGGTGTTTATGTTCGAAGCGTCAGCAAGTCCCCTGATATGCATTATTATGTCGTTCCCTAACGGCTTGGGTTTTTAGAGCAATCTGTTAGTAACATAGTATAAGAGTAGCATGTCTGGTGTTCAAGTTTCGGAGTCTGCAAAATTCAGTATTATAGGTCATTCAATATTGTGTCAGCCCAAAGTATTACGTGCAAAGTTCAGTATATTGCCCACACATGAGGGGAGGTGTTGGAGCCCCAATCAGTTTTGAATAGCACTCAACCTGCGTCGCCTCCGTTTCTAGCCAGTATCTGTCCACTCCGGCGGGTTCCATCCTCGGTCGAGCCCACCTGGTGGTAGGGCATATATCCAACCTACTCAGCAGGGTTGTCCAACCACGAAAGTTGGCCACCCAAAAAGTCAGGCCCATACATTTACTGGGGAGATTTTGACGCACAACAACTAATTAGTTGGCACATTTCGTGTGCAAAATGTCATGTCATGTTCGGTGGGAATGCTCCTGTAGCTAATGGCCTGTTTGGCTCGTTGACCACTCTAGTGTGGTGAAACTTACATCATTAGAGTTTACCATTGATTGAACAGAGCAACTGTCAAATCATGGGTCATCCTTCAGAATTGGAATCCGTGCAAAGACGTGGATTGCGGAGGTGAGTTGATGGTGGGCCCATCATGATGCATGTGTTATATCTGCTCCTTTTATCCAACTTTCGAGATCTTTTTATGGAAGCCTAAAACTGAGGTAGATCTAAAGATGAAGTGGACCACACTACAAAAAGCAGTTGGTTGGGTTGAGCTTCTATTGAAAACTTTTGGGGTTCACACAATGTTGGATAAGTTGATATTTGTATTTTCCCTTCAATCTGTGTGACCTGACAAACAAACATCATGGTGGCCCCAGCGAAGTTGCTGGCATCATTGAACCTATTGCTTTTGGTGGTATGGACCCTATGTAAGTGGTATAACATACGGGTGCGTCCAACCACTGGTCAGAACTTGGAGTGTCCGACCAGATCTATGTGGGGCCCACCTTGGTGTATCTATTTATCCATGTCATCCATCCCTTCTCACACACGCACTCACACCATGGTGCTTCTTCTTCTTTTATTATTATTATTATTTTTTTATCACAATAGGTGCTTTGAACCCATGATCTGAGGTTGAAACTCTTGGGGGGCGACTTGGCTGTTACCCGGGTAACAGCTCAGTGGGTGTTGTCCCTACTGTGGGGCCCACCTTGATGATGTGTTGTATATCCATGCTGTCCATCTATTTCTATAGATCATTTTAGGATCGGGTTCCAAAATTTAAGCAGATTCAAATATCAGGTGGACGATAACACAGTAAATAGTGGGGATTGAGTGCCTCACCATTAAAAATTCCAAAGGCCTATAGTAAGGTTTTCCGTAACGTTTATTTTCCATCCAACCCGTTGATAATGTCAAAATGAAGGGAAAATACAAATACCAGCTTGATCCAAAACCTTTATGGCCCATAAAATATTTTTAATGTTGATTAATCATTGTTTCTAGTGGTGTGGTTTTCCTAAATTTGAATCTTCTTGGAAGTTTGAAATCATGTCCTAAAATGATAGAGGCAAATATATAGATGACGTGGATATGCAAAAAAATACATCAAGGTGGGCCCTGTTGATGCTGAAAATTGGTCAACAGATGAGATGAGGTGACCTCCAACTTGGACGAATGGATGCAACTGATCTCCTGCAGGTGTGCGGTCTGGATTTGAACTGAAGGTTTCTTAGATCCTGTAGAGCACAAAGGAAAGTTTAGGGGGGTGGCTGGGGTTCAGCCGTTAGCCCTTCGATGCTTAAGTTAGTTGGATCTTGAAAGATTAAATATCTCTCTTTTGATCAGTTGTTGTATCGTACCTTGATAATGAAGAGGACGCGTCAATTTATAGACTTAGGTTGCAGAGTTATATTCCCCTTTTGAAGCCGTGATTTCAGGGGAGGGATTCTCGGATCAGCGTGATTCTTGGGCCGTTCTGTAGTTATAGGAGATGCTCCCGTATTCCCTGACGATTCTCCAGATCTTTCGCCTATTTTCTTAGTTGAAGCCTATGATCTCGGCAGGTCGTCAGGTCGTCCTGGAGGTCTCAGGTCGTCAGGTCATCGGGCCTCAAGTGGTCGGCCTAGCCTCAGGTCGTCAGGTCATCGGGCCTCAGGTCGTCCTGTAGGTCTCAGGTCGTCAGGCCTCAGTTCGTCCTGGAGGTCTCAGGTCGTCAGGTCATCGGCCTAGCCTCAGGTCGTCAGGTCATCGGGCCTCAGGTCGTCTTGGAGGTATGAGGTCGTCAGGTCATCGGCCTAGTCTCAAGTCAGATTTGAGGACCTGTACCTGGGTCCGCTGGACTATGGGCTTTCCCCGTGACTTGAGGTCAGCTCGGATTTACCCATAACAGAAGCCCCCTACTCTCGAGCCTGACTTGCTCGGCTTGGGAGTAAAGAGAAATGGATGAGCTGACATTTGAATTTGGCCAACTGCATGAGGTCGGCATAATAGGGTGGCCCGTAGGCTCTGCCAATTATACGGGTCGACATGTAGAGGTGACCTTTAGACACTTCGCGTTTTAGTCCGACTCTTTCGTCCATTCCGACTGCCCAAGTCCGTCTTTCGACTCTTGGTCTAGGGTTATTCCTCAATTGCCCAGGTCGGTCTTTCAACTCTTAGTCTAGGGCCATTCCGACTGCCTAGGTCGATCTTTCGACACTTAATCTAGGGCTCTTCCGACTGCCCAGGTCGGTCTTTCGACTCTTAGTCTAGGGCCATTCCGACTGCCCAGGTTGGTCTTTCGACAATTAGTCTAGGGCTCTTCTGACTGCCTAGGTCGGTCTTTCGACAATTAGTCTAGGGCTCTTCCGACTGCCCAGGTCGGTCTTTCGACTCTTAGTCTAGGGCCATTCCGACTGCCCAGGTCGGTCTTTCGACAATTAGTCTAGGGCTCTTCCGACTGCTCAGGTCGGTCTTTCGACAATTAGTCTAGGGCTCTTCCGACTGCCCAGGTCGGTCTTTCGACTCTTAGTCTAGGGCCATTCCGACTGCCCAGGTCGGTCTTTCGACACTTAATCTAGGGCCATTCCGACTGCCCAGGTCGGTCTTTCGACTCTTAGTCTAGGGCTCTTCCGACTGCCCAGGTCTGTCTTTCGACTCTTAGTCTAGGGCTCTTCCGATTGCCCAGGTCGGTCTTTCGACAATTAGTCTAGGACTCTTCCGACTGCCCAAGTCGGTCTTTCGACTCTTAGTCTAGGGCCCTTATAGCTCAGCTCGGCCTCGTTAGCCTCTGGGCTCTGATAGCTCAGCTCGGCCTCGTCAGCCTCCGGGCTCTGATAGCTCAGCTCGACCTTGTCACCCTCCGGGCTCTGATAGCTTAGCTCGGCCTCGTCAGCCTCCTGGCTTGGATAGCTCAGCTTGGCCTCGTCAGCCTCTGTGCTCTGATAGTTCAGCTCGGCCTCGTCAGCCTCTGGGCTCTGATAGCTCAGCTCGGCTTCTGGGCTCTTATAGCTCAGCTCAGCCTCGTCGGCCTCTTACATGTGCTATGTAAATGACCTCAAACAGGTCGTCCTGGGGAAGGTCATCCTATGGCAGGGCTTCCTCCGCAGATCTTCTTGAGCAGTTCTTACTGAACAGGTTTTCCTGGGCAGGTCCTTCTGGACAGGTCTTCCTGCGCAGGCCCTCCTGAACAGGTCATCCCGAGCTCTTTCTTTAGCCCCTTTATCAAATTTGTAAGGCGGTGCACTTACTTGGAGAAAAAGAACTAAAATCGTGTGCCGAGCTCAGAAATGGTGAGAACATAACTTTGTCGTTTCCACAGACGGCGCCAATCTGTTGATGCTGAAAATTGGTCAATAGACGAGATGACGTAACCTCCAATTGGTCAGCAGATGAGATGAGGTGACCTCCAACTTGGACGAATGGATGCAACTGATCTCCTGCAGGTGTGCGGTCTGGATCTTGAATGAAGGTTTCTTAGATCTATAGAGCACAAAGGAAAGCTAAGGGGGGTGGCTGGGGTCCAGCCGTTAGCCCTCCAATGCTGAAGTTAGTTGGATCTTGAAAGATTAAATATCTCTCTTTTGATCAGTTGTTGTATCGTACCTTGATAATGAAGAGGACGCGTCAATTTATAGACTTAGGTTGCAGAGTTGTATTCCCTTTTTGAAGCCGTGATTTCAGGGGAGGGATTCTCGGATCAGCATGATTCTTGGGCCATTCCGTAGTTATAGGAGATGTTCCCGTATTCCTTGACGATTCTCCAGATCTTTCGCTTATTTTCCTGGTTGAAGCCTATGATCCTCGGCAGGTCGTTAGGTCGTCCTAGATGTCTCAAGTCGTCAGGTCATCGGGCCTCAGGTGGTCGGCCTAGCCTCAGGTCGTCAGGTCATCGGGCCTCAGGTCGTCCTGTAGGTCTCAGGTCGTCAGGCCTCAGTTCGTCCTGGAGGTCTTAGGTCGTCAGGTCATCGGCCTAGCCTTAGGTCGTCAGGTCATCGGGCCTCAGGTCGTCTTGGAGGTCTGAGGTCGTCAGGTCATCGGCCTAGTCTCAGGTCAGATTTGAGAATTTGTATTTGGGTCCGCTGGACTATGGGCTTTCCCTATGACCTGAGGTCAGCTCGAATTCACCCAAAACACAGGCCCCACATGGTTAGGCAACACCCACTGCTGTTACCCTGGTAATAGCTAAGTCGCTCCCCACATTAGGATACAATTGCCAATCCAAATAGGCACGAAGTGTACGACAACCTTCCCATGCAAGTAGGTGCATTTGGAATCATTGGCACCCATCCACTAATTGACGTTGTACCGTGCATTAGATCCCTGCCATTCATCGGGGGCTTCCTATAAAAAGTCATACTGACGGATGATCCAAACCATTCAGTCAACGGCATGCATAAAATGGATGTACAAGATCGTTTACACAAGACAGGTCTAGCCACGGATGTTTAAGACCATCTTGTATTTGAAAAGAACGAGGATACACTGATGAGTATATAGAAAGCAAAAACGACACTCAAGCACGCAGCTGGGTGAGATGCAACTCTGTTTATGTGGCCTACATTAACTCAAATCCAACCGTCCAAAAAATGGATCACATTGTAGATAGGTCGTAGTCCAAAATTAGATTGATACCATGGTTCTGATCGTTGAATGATGGACATTTGTTTATTGAGTTGGGAGTCTTGGGACCGGTGACTACATTTCATCTTAACCGTTGATGAGATGCCCACGAATTTCAGTGTTATTATCTTTTACTTTTGTCTGTGGTCCACTTAAAGTGAGAAAAGGCTATGACAATATCTGTGATGTTTGTTGTTGGGACGACCAACTAAGTGGGCCCCGCTGTGACGAGACATTCGAAGA